>JBBMOL010000328.1:314120-536603 GCA_037954665.1 Laguncularia racemosa
GTTGTTACTACAAACAAAGTAGCTGCAATACCACTACAACAAATGTTGTCGTTGCAAGTATTGTCACTACAAACATTGTAACCACAAATATCATTGCGGCAATTGTCACCGCAATTATTGTCGTTGTAAACATAGCTGCTACAAATATCATTACTACAAATGTTGTCAACATTGTTGCTACCATCGCGTTGTAAATATCATGGCCACAATTGTAATCACTCTTAGTATTGTCGCAACAAATGTCCATGTTGTTACTACAAACAAAGTAGCTGCATATACCACTACAACAAATGTTGTTGTTGCAAGTATTGTCACTACAAACATTGTAACCACAAATATCATTGCGGCAATTGTCACCGCAATATTGTCGTTGTAAACATAGCTGCTACAAATATCATCACTACAAATGTTGTCAACATTGTTGCTACCATCGCGTTGTAAATATCATGGCCACAATTGTAATCACTCTAAGTAATATCACTACAAATGTGCAAGTTGTTACTACAAACAAAGTAGCTGCAAATACCACTACAACAAATGTTGTTGTTGCAAATATTGTCACTACAAACATTGTAACCACAAATATCATTGCGGCAATTGTCACCGCAAATATTGTTGTTGTATATTCACTACTTGTGATAGTAACAACTTGCAAATTTGTAACTGATATTACTAGCGTGATACAATATGGGCCAGAATTTAATCACGTGTAGCAACATTGCAACAATTGAGCTTGTTTTCTAGCAACTAAGTATGCTGCAATCACAAATGTTGTTGCTGAATATTGCACAAAGAATTTGTAACACAATTTTGTATTGCGCAATATTGCAACACAACTTTGTTGTGTGGTATTGCAGCTACTTTGTTTGTAGTAACAACATGGACATTTGTATCGACAATACTTAAGAGGATTACAATTGTGGCCATGATATTACAACGCATGGTAGCAACAATGTTGCAACATTGTAGCGTGATATTTCTAGCAGCTATGTATGCAATCACAATATTGCGGTGACAATTGCCGCAATGATATTTGTGGTTACAATTTTGTATGACAATATTCGCAACGACAACATTTGTTGTAGTGGTATTTGCAGCTACTTTGTTTGTAGTAACAACTTGCACATTTAGTGATATTACTTAGAGTGATTACAAATGTGCCATGATATTTACAACGCGATGGTGCAACAATGTTGCAACATTTGTAGCGTTGATATTTTAGCAGCTATTGATGCAATCACAATATTTGCGGTGACAATTGCCGCAATGATATTTGTGGTTACAATGTTTGTATGACAATATTTGCAACAACAACATTTGTTGTAGTGGTATTTGCAGCTACTTTGTTTGTAGTAACAACATGGCATTTGTTAGCGACAATAACAAGAGTGATTACAATTGTGGCCATGATATTACAACACGATGGTAGCAACAATGTTGCACAATTTGTAGCGTTGATATTTCTTGCAGCTATGTATGCAATCACAATATTTGCGGTGACAATTGCCGCAATGATATTTGTGGTTACAATGTTTGTATGACAATTGTGCAACAACAACATTTGTTGTGTGGTATTGCAGCTACTTTGTTGTGAGTAACAACTTGCAATTTGTAGTGATATACTAGAGTGATTACAATTGTGGCCATGATATTTACAACGCGATGGTAGCAACAATGTTGACAACATTTGTAGTGATGATATTTGTAGCAGCTATGTTTGCAATGACAATATTTGCGGTGACAATTGTCGCAATGATATTTGTGGTTACAATGTTTGTAGTGACAATATTTGCAACAACAACATTTGTTATAGTGGTATTTGCAGCTACTTTGTTTGTAGAAACAACAAGGACATTTATAGCGACAATACTAAGAGTGATTACAATTGTGGCCATGATATTTACAACGCGATGGTAGCAACAATGTCGCAACATTTGTAGCGTTGATATTCTAGCAGCCTTGTATGCAATCACAATATTTGCGGTGACAATTGCCGCAAAGATATTTGCGGTAACAAGGTTTGCAGTGACAATATTTGCAACTACAACATTTGTTGTAGTGGTATTTGCAGCTACTTTGTTTGTAGTGAAAAACTGCACATTTGTAGTGACATTACTTAGAGAGATTACAATTGTGGCCATGATATTTACAACGCGATGGTAGCAACAATGTTGCAACATTTGTAGCGTTGATATTTGTAGCAGCTATGTATGCAATCACAATATTTGCGGTGACAATTGCCGCAATGATATTTGTGGTTACAATGTTTGTAGTGACAATATTCGCAACCAACATTTGTTGTAGGGGTATTTGCAGCTACTTTGTTTGTAGTAACAACTTGCACATTTTTAGTGATATTACTTAGAGTGATTACAAATGTAGCCATGATATTTACAACGCGATGATGGCAACAATGTTGTAACATTTGTAGCGTTGATATTTTTAGCAGCTATGTATGCAATCACAATATTTGCGGTGACAATTGCCGCAATGATATTTGTGGTTACAATGTTTGTAGTGACAATATTTGCAACAACAACATTTGTTGTAGTGGTATTTGCAGCTACTTTGTTTGTAGTAACAACATGGTCATTTGTAGCGACAATACTAAGAGTGATTACAATTGTGGCCATGATATTTACAACGCGATGGTAGCGACAATGTTGCAACATTTGTAGCGTTGATATTTCTAGCAGCTATGTATGCAATGACAATATTTGCGGTGACAATTGCCGCAATGATATTTGTGGTTACAATGTTTGTAGTGACAATATTTGCAACGACAACATTTGTTGTAGTGGTATTTGCAGCTACTTTGTTTGTAGTAACAACATGGTCATTTGTAGCGACAATACTAAGAGTGATTACAATTGTGGCCATGATATTTACAACACGATGGTAGCAAGAATGTTGCAACATTTGTAGCGTTGATATTTCTAGCAGCTATGTATGCAATCACAATATTTGCGGTGACAATTGCCGCAATGATATTTGTGGTTACAATGTTTGTAGTGACAATATTCGCAACGACAACATTTGTTGTAGTGGTATTTGCAGCTACTTTGTTTGTAGTAACAACTTGCACATTTGTAGTGATATTACTTAGAGTGATTACAATTGTGGCCATGATATTTACAACGCGATGGTAGCAACAATGTTGACAACATTTGTAGTGATGATATTTGTAGCAGCTATGTTTACAACGACAATAATTGCGGTGACAATTGCCGCAATGATATTTGTGGTTACAATGTTTGTAGTGACAATACTTGCAACAACAACATTAGTTGTAGTGGTATATGCAACTACTTTGTTTGTAGTAACAACAGGGACATTTGTAGCGACAATACTAAGCGTGATTACAATTGTGGCCATGATATTTACAACGCGATGGTAGCAACAATGTTGCAACATTTGTAGCGTTGATATTTCTAGCAGCTATGTATGCAATCACAATATTTGCGGTGACAATTGCCGCAATGATATTTGTGGTTACAATGTTTGTAGTGACAATATTCGCAACGACAACATTTGTTGTAGTGGTATTTGCAGCTACTTTGTTTGTAGTAACAACTTGCACATTTTTAGTGATATTACTTAGAGTGATTACAAATGTTGCCATGATATTTACAACGCGATGGTGGCAACAATGTTGCAACATTTGTAGCGTTGATATTTCTAGCAGCTCTGTATGCAATCACAATATTTGCGCTGACAATTGCCGCAATGATATTTGTGGTTACAATGTTTGTAGTGACAATATTTGCAACCACAACATTTGTTGTAGTGGTATTTGCAGCTACTTTGTTTGTAGTAACAACATGGTCATTTGTAGCGACAATACTAAGAGTGATTACAATTGTGGCCATGATATTTACAACGCGATGGTAGCGACAATGTTGCAACATTTGTAGCGTTGATATTTCTAGCAGCTATGTATGCAATGACAATATTTGCGGTGACAATTGCCGCAATGATATTTGTGGTTACAATGTTTGTAGTGACAATATTTGCAACGACAACATTTGTTGTAGTGGTATTTGCAGCTACTTTGTTTGTAGTAACAACATGGTCATTTGTAGCGACAATACTAAGAGTGATTACAATTGTGGCCATGATATTTACAACACGATGGTAGCAAGAATGTTGCAACATTTGTAGCGTTGATATTTCTAGCAGCTATGTATGCAATCACAATATTTGCGGTGACAATTGCCGCAATGATATTTGTGGTAACAATGTTTGTAGTGACAATATTCACAACGACAACATTTATTGTAGTGGTATTTGCAGCTACTTTGTTTTTAGTAACAACTTGCACATTTGTAGTGATATTACTTAGAGTGATTACAATTGTGGCCATGATATTTACAACGCGATGGTAGCAACAATGTTGACAACATTTGTAGTGATGATATTTGTAGCAGCTATGTTTACAACGACAATAATTTCGGTGACAATTGCCGCAATGATATTTGTGGTTACAATGTTTGTAGTGACAATACTTGCAACAACAACATTTGTTGTAGTGGTATATGCATCTACTTTGTTTGTAGTAACAACATGGACATTTGTAGCGACAATACTAAGAGTGATTACAATTGTGGCCATGATATTTACAACGCGATGGTAGCAACAATGTTGCAAATGTTCTCAACATTGTTGCTACCATCGCGATGTAATTATCATCACCACATTGTAATCACTCTAAGTAATGTCACTACAAATGTGCAGGTTGTTACCACAATCAATTTAGCTGCAAATACCACTACAACAAATGTCGTCTTTGCAAATTTTGTAACTACAAACATTGTAACCCCAAATATTATTGCAGCAATTGTCACCGCAAATATTATCATTGCAAACATAACTTCTACTGATATCATCACTACAAATGTTGTCAATATTGTTACTACCATCGTGCTGCAAATATCATGACCACAATTGTTATCACTCTAAGTAATGTCACTTCAAATGTGCAGGTGGTTATTACAAACAATGTAGCTGCAAATATCACTACAACAAATGTTATCGTTGAAAATATTGTCACTACAAATTTTGTCACGCCAAATATCATAGCTGCAATTGTCAACGCAAATATTGTCATTGCAAACATAGCTGCTACAAATATCATCGCTTCAAATGTTGTCAACATTGTTGCTACCATCGCATTGTAAATATCATGGCCACAATTGTAATCACTCTATGTAATGTCACTACAAAATATGCAGTTTGTTACTATAAACAAAGTAGCTGCAAATACAACTACAACAAATGTCTTCGTCGCAAATATTGTCACTACAAACATTGCAACCACTAATATCATTGCGGCAATTGTCACCGCAAATACTGTGATTGCAAACATAGCTGCTACAATTACCGTCGCTACAAATGTTGTCAACATTGTTGCTACCATCGCGTTGTAAATATCAAGGCCACAATTGTAATCACTCTAAGTACTGTCGCTACAAACGTCCATGTTGTCACTACAAACAAAGTAGCTACAAATACCAGTACAACAAATGTTTCCGTTGCAAATATTGTCATTACAAACATTGTAACCACAAATATTATTGCGGCAATTGTCACCGCAAATATTATCATTGCAAACATAGCTGCTACAAATATCATCGCTACAAATGTTGTCAACATTGTTGCTACAAATGTGCAGGTTGTTACAATAAACAATGTAGTTGCAAATACCACTACAAAAAATGTCGTCATTGCAAATATTGTTACTACAAACATTGTAACTAGAAATATCATTGCTGCAATTATCACCGCAAATATTGTCATTGCAAACATAGCTGCTACAAATGTCATCACTACAAATGCTGTCAAAATTGTTACTACCGTCGCGTTGTAAATATCATGACCACAATTGTAATCACTCTAAGTAATGTCACTACAAATGTTCAGGTTGTTATTACAGACAATGCAGCTGCAAATACCACTATAAGAAATGTTGTCGTTGCAAATATTATCACTACAAACACTGTAAACAAATATCATTGCGGCAATTGTGACCGCAAATATTGTCATTACAAACATAGCTGCTACAAATATCATCGCTACAAATGTTGTCAACATTGTTGCTTCCATAGCGTTGTAAATATCATGGCCACAATTGTAATCACACCGAGTAATGTCACTACAAATGTGCAGGTTGTTACTACAAATAAAGTAGCTGCAAATACCACTACAACAAATGTTGTCGTTGCAAATATTGTCACTACAAACATTGTAACCACAAATATCATTGCTGCAATTGTCACCGCAAATAATGTCATTGCAAACATAGCTGCTACAAATATCATCACTACAAATGTTGTCAACATTGTTGCGACTATCGCGTTGTAAATATCATGGCTACAATTGTAATCACTCCATGTAATGTCACTACAAATATGCTGTTTGTTACTACAAACAAAGTAGCTGCAAATACAACTACAACAAATGTCGTTGTTTCAAATAATGTCACTACAAACATTGTAACCACTAATATCATTGCGGCAATTGTCACCACAAATACTGTGATCGCAAACATAGCTGCTACAAATATCTTCGCTACAAATGTTGTCAATATTGTTGCTACCATAGCGATGTAATTATCGTCGCCACAATTGTAATCACTCTAAGTAATGTGACTACAAATGTGCAGGTTGTTGCTACAAACAATTTAGCTGCAAATACCACTACAACATTTGTCGTCTTTGCAAATATTGTAACTACAAACATTGTAAGCACAAATATCATTGCGGCAATTGTCACCGCAAATATTGTCATTACAAACATAGCTGCTGCAAATATCATCACTACAAACGTGGTCAATATTGTAACTACCATCGTGTTGTAAATTTCATGACCACAATTGTAATCACTCTAAGTAATATCACAACAAATGTGCAGGTTGTTATTACAAACAATGTAGCTGCAAATACCACTACAACAAATGTTATCATTGCAAATATTGTCACTACAAACATTGTAACCACTAATATCATTGCGGCAATTGTCACCGCAAATACTGTGATCGCAAACATAGCTGCTACGAATATCTTCGCTACAAATGTTGTCAACATTGTTGCTACCATCGCGATGTAATTATCGTCGCCACAATTGTAATCACTCTAAGTAATGTGACTACAAATGCGCAGTTTGTTGCAATAAATAATTTAGCTGCAAATACCACTACAACAATTGTCGTCTTTGCAAATATTGCAACTACAAACATTGTAACCATAAATATCATTGCGGCAATTGTCACCGCAAATATTGTCATTGCAAACATAGCTGCTACAAATATCATCACTACAAACGTTATCAATATTGTAACTACCATCGTGTTGTAAATTTCATGACCACAATTGTAATCACTCTAAGTAATATCACAACAAATGTGTAGGTTGTGATTACAAACAATTTAGCTGCAAATACCACTACAACAAATGTCGTCTTTGCAAATATTGTAACTACAAACAATGTAACCACAAATATCATTACGGCAATTGTCACAGCAAATATTGTCATTGCAAACATAGCTGCTACAAATATCATCACTACAAACATTGTCAATATTGTAACTACCATCGTATTGTAAATTTCATGACCACAGTTGTAATCACTCTAAGTAATATCACTCCAAATGGGCAGGTTGTTATTACCAACAATGTAGCTGCAAATACCTCTACAACAAATGTTATCGTTGCGAAACTTGTGACTACAAACTTTGTCACCGTAAATATCAATGCTGCAATTGTCACCGCAAATATTGTGATTGCAAACATAGCTGCTACAAATATCATCGCTACCAATGTTGTCAACATTGTGGCGACCATCGCGTTGTAAATATCAAGGCCACAATTGTAATAACTCTAAGTAATGTCACTTTAAATGAGCGGTTTGTTACAACAAACAAAGTAGCTTCAAATACCCCTACAACAAATGTCGTCGTTGCAAATATTGTCACAACAAACATTATAACGACAAATATCATTGCGGGAATTGCCACCGCAAATATTGTGACTGCAAACAAAGCCGCTACAAATATCATCACTACAAATGTTGTCAACATTGTTACTACCATCGCGTTGTAAATATCATTGCCAGAATTGTAATCACTCTTCTTATTGTCACTGCAATTGTCCATGTTGTTACTACGAACAGAGTAGTTGCAAATACCACTACAACAATTGTTGTCGTTGCAAATATTGTCACTACAAACATTGTAACCACAAATATCATTGCGGCAATTGTCACTGCAAATACTGTTATTGCAAACATAGCTGCTACAAATATCATCACTATAAATGTTGTCAACATTGTTGCTACCATCGATTGTAAATATCATGGCCACAAGTTGTAATCACTCTAAGTAATGTCACTACAAATGTGCAGTTGTTATTACAACAAGTTAGCTCAAATACCCTACAACAAATGTGTCGTTGCAAATATTGTCACAACAACATTGTAACCAAAATATCATTGCGGCAATTGTCACAGCAAATATTGTGATTGCAAACATAGCTGCTCAAATATCATCGCTACAATGTTGTCAACATGTTGCTACCATCGCGTTGTAAATATCTAGGCCACATTTCTAATAACTCTTAGTATTGTCACTAAAATGTCCATGTTGTTACTACAAACAAAGTAGCTTCAAATACCCCTCAACAAATGTCGTCGTTCCAAATATTGTCACAACAAACATTATAACCACAAATATCATTGCGGGAATTGCCACAGCAAATATTGTGATTGCAAACATAGTTGCTGCAAATATCATCGCTACAAATGTTTTCAACATTGTTCTACCATCGCGTTGTAAATATCTCGGCCACATTTTAATAACTCTTTGTATTGTCACTACAAATGTCCATGTTGTTACTACAACAAGTAGCACAAAATACCACTACAACAATTGTTGTCGTTGCAAATATTGTCACAACAAGCATTGTAACCACAAATATCATTGCGGCAATTGTCACCGCAAATACTCGTTGATTGCAAACATAGCTGCTACAAATATCATCACTACAAAGGTTGTCAACATTGTTGCTACCAATCGCGTTGTAAATATCTTGGCCACATTTCTAATAATCTTAGTAATTGTCACTACAAATGTCATGTTGTTACTACAAACAAAGTAGCACCAAATACCACTTACAACAATTGTTGTCGTTGCAAATATTGTCACTACAAACATTGTAACGATAAATATCATGGCCACAAATTGTATCACTAAGTAATTCACTACAAATGTGCAGTTTGTTACTACACAAAAAGTAGCTTCAAATCCCTACAACAAATGTCGTCGTTCCAAATATTGTCACAACAAACATTATAACGACAAATATCATTGCGGGAATTGCCACCGCAAATATTGTGATTGCAAACAAAGCGCAAATATCATCGCTACAAATGTTTCAACATGTTGCTACCATCGCGTTGTAAATATCGTTGCCACATTGTAATCACTCTTCGCATTGTCCTACAAATGTCCATGTTGTTACTAAAACAAAGTAGCAAATACCACTACAACAATTGTTGTCGTTGCAAATATTGTCACTAACAAGCATTGTAACCACAAATATCATTGCGGCAATTGTCACCGCAAATATTGTGATTGCAAACATAGCGCTACAAATATCATCGCTAACAAAGGTTGTCAACATTGTTGCTACCATCGCGTTGTAAATATCTTGCCACATTGTTAAAAATCTTAGTATTGTCACTACAAATGTCCATGTTGTTACTACAAACAAAGTAGCACAAATACCACTACAACAATTGTTGTCGTTGTAAATATTGTCACAACAAATGCTAATATCATGGCCACAATTGTAACACTTAATAATGTCATACATGTGCGTTTGTACTCAAACAAAGTAGCTTCAAATCCTACAACAATTCGTCGTGCAAATTTGTCACAACAAACTTAACGACAATACTTGCGGGATTTGCACCGAAATATTGCGATGCAACAAGCCGTAAAAATATCGCTACAATGTTGTCAACAATGTTGCTACCATCGCTTGTAAATATCGTTGCCGAATTGTAATCACTCTTAGCATTGTCACTACAAATGTCCATGTGGTTACTAAAACAAAGTACATTGCAAATACAAAAACAATTGTTGTCGTTGCAAATATTGTCACACAAACATTGTAACCACAAATATCATTGCGGCAATTTTCACCGCAAATATTGTGATTTTAGACATAGCCGCTACAAATACCAACACTGCAGATGTTGTCAACATTGTTGCTACCATCGCATTGTAAATATCATGGCCACAATTGTAATCACGCATAGTATTGTCACTACAAATGTCCATGTTGTTACTACAAACAAAGTAGCACAAAATACCACTACAACAATTGTTGTCGTTGTAAATATTGTCACAACAAGCATTGTAACCACAAATATCATTGCGGCAATTGTCACCACAAATACCGTGATTGCAAACATAGCTGCTACAAATATCATCGCTACAAATGTTGTCAACATTGTTGCTACCATCGCGTTGTAAATATCTTGGCCACATTTCTAATAACTCTTAGTATTGTCACTACAAATGTCCATGTTGTTACTACAAACAAAGTAGCTTCAATACAACAAATGTCGTCGTTCCAAATATTGTCACAACAAACATTATAACCACAAATATCATTGCGGGAATTGCCATAGCAAATATTGTGATTGCAAACATAGTTGCTGCAAATATCATCGCTACAAATGTTTTCAACATTGTTGCTACCATCGCGTTGTAAATATCTCGGCCACATTTCAAATAACTCTTAGTATTGTCACAACAAATGTCCATGATGTTACTACAAACAAAGTAGCAGAAAATACCACTACAACAATTGTTGTCGTTGCAAATATTGTCACAACAAGCATTGTAACCACAAATATCATTGCGGCAATTGTCACCGCAAATACCGTGATTGCAAACATAGCTGCTACAAATATCATCACTACAATGGTTGTCAACATTGTTGCTACCATCGCGTTGTAAATATCTTGGCCACATTTCTAATAACTCTTAGTATTGTCACTACAAACGTCCATGTTGTTACTACAAACAAAGTAGCACCAAATACCACTACAACAATTGTTGTCGTTGCAAATATTGTCACTACAAACATTGTAACGATAAATATCATGGTCACAATTGTAATCACTCTAAGTAATGTCACTACAAATGTGCAGTTTGTTACTACAAACAAAGTAGCTTCAAAAACCCCTACAACAAATGTCGTCGTTCCAAATATTGTCACAACAAACATTATAACGACAAATATCATTGCGGGAATTGCCACCGCAAATATTGCGATTGCAAACAAAGCCGCTACAAATGTTGTCAACAATGTTGCTACCATCGCGTTGTAAATATCGTTGCTAGAATTGTAATCACTCTTCGCATTGTCACTACAAATGTCCATGTGGTTGCTACGAACAAAGTCATTGCAAATACCACTACAACAATTGTTGTCGTTGCAAATATTGTCACAACAAACATTATAACGACAAATATCATTGCGGGAATTGCCACCGCAAATATTGCGATTGCAAACAAAGCCGCTACAAATGTTGTCAACAATGTTGCTACCATCGCGTTGTAAATATCGTTGCCAGAATTGTAATCACTCTTCGCATTGTCACTACAAATGTCCTTGTGGTTACTACGAACAAAGTCATTGCAAATACCACTACAACAATTGTTGTCGTTGCAAATATTGTCACTACAAACATTGTAACCACAAATATCATTGCGGCAATTTTCACCGCAAATATTGTGATTTTAGACATAGCTGCTACAAATACCAACACTGCAGATGTTGTCAACGTTGTTGCTACCATCGCATTGTAAATATCATGGCCACAATTGTAATCACACTTAGTATTGTCACTACAAATGTCCATGTTGTTACTACAAACAAAGTAGCTTCAAATACCCCTACAACAAATGTCGTCGTTCCAAATATTGTCACAACAAACATTATAACCACAAATATCATTGCGGGAATTGCCACACCAAATATTGTGATTGCAAACATAGTTGCTGCAAATATCATCGCTACAAATGTTTTCAACATTGTTGCTACCATCGCGTTGTAAATATCTCGGCCACATTTCTAATAACTCTTTGTATTGTCACTACAAATGTCCATGTTGTTACTACAAACAAAGTAGCTTCAAATACCCCTACAACAAATGTCGTCGTTCCAAATATTGTCACAACAAACATTATAACCACAAATATCATTGCGGGAATTGCCACAGCAAATATTGTGATTGCAAACATAGTTGCTGCAAATATCATCGCTACAAATGTTTTCAACATTGTTGCTACCATCGCGTTGTAAATATCTGGGCCACATTTCTAATAACTCTTTGTATTGCCACTACTAATGTCCATGTTGTTACTACAAACAAAGTAGCACAAAATACCACTACAACAATTGTTGTCGTTGCAAATATTGTCACAACAAGCATTGTAACCACAAATATCATTGCGGCAATTGTCACCGCAAATACCGTGATTGCAAACATAGCTGCTACAAATATCATCGCTACAAAGCTTGTCAACATTGTTGCTACCATCGCGTTGCAAATATCTTGGCCACATTTCTAATAACTCTTAGTATTGTCACTACAAATGTCCATGTTGTTACTACAAACAAAGTAGCACCAAATACCACTACAACAATTGTTGTCGTTGCAAATATTGTCACTACAAACATTGTAACGATAAATATCATGGTCACAATTGTAATCACTCTAAGTAATGTCACTACAAATGTGCAGTTTGTTACTACAAACAAAGTAGCTTCAAATACCTCTACAACAAATGTCGTCGTTCCAAATATTGTCACAACAAACATTATAACGACAAATATCATTGCGGGAATTGCCACCGCAAATGTTGCGATTGCAAACAAAGCCGCTACAAATGTTGTCAACAATGTTGCTACCATCGCATTGTAAATATCGTTGCCAAAATTGTAATCACTCTTCGCATTGTCACTACAAATGTCCATGTGGTTGCTACGAACAAAGTCATTGCAAATACCACTACAACAATTGTTGTCGTTGCAAATATTGTCACAACAAACATTATAACGACAAATATCATTGCGGGAATTGCCACTGCAAATATTGCGATTGCAAACAAAGCCGCTACAAATGTTGTCAACAATGTTGCTACCATCGCGTTGTAAATATCGTTGCCAGAATTGTAATCACTCTTCGCATTGTCACTACAAATGTCCATGTGGTTACTACGAACAAAGTCATTGCAAATACCACTACAACAATTGTTGTCGTTGCAAATATTGTCACTACAAACATTGTAACCACAAATATCATTGCGGCAATTTTCACCACAAATATTGTGATTTTAGACATAGCTGCTACAAATACCAACACTGCAGATGTTGTCAACATTGTTGCTACCATCGCATTGTAAATATCATGGCCACAATTGTAATCACACTTAGTATTGTCACTACAAATGTCCATGTTGTTACTACAAACAAAGTAGCTTCAAATACCCCTACAACAAATGTCGTCGTTCCAAATATTGTCACAACAAACATTATAACCACAAATATCATTGCGGGTATTGCCACAGCAAATATTGTGATTCCAAACATAGTTGCTGCAAATATCATCGCTACAAATGTTTTCAACATTGTTGCTACCATCGCGTTGTAAATATCTCGGCCACATTTCTAATAACTCTTTGTATTGTAACTACAAATGTCCATGTTGTTACTACAAACAAAGTAGCTTCAAATACCCCTACAACAAATGTCGTCGTTCCAAATATTGTCACAACAAACATTATAACCACAAATATCATTGCGGGAATTGCCACAGCAAATATTGTGATTGCAAACATAGTTGCTGCAAATATCATCGCTACAAATGTTTTCAACATTGTTGCTACCATCGCGTTGCAAATATCTCGGCCACATTTCTAATAACTCTTTGTATTGTCACTACAAATGTCCATGTTGTTACTACAAACAAAGTAGCACAAAATACCACTACAACAATTGTTGTCGTTGCAAATATTGTCACAACAAGCATTGTAACCACAAATATCATTGCGGCAATTGTCACCGCAAATACCGTGATTGCAAACATAGCTGCTACAAATATCATCGCTACAAAGCTTGTCAACATTGTTGCTACCATCGCGTTGTAAATATCTTGGCCACATTTCTAATAACTCTTAGTATTGTCACTACAAATGTCCATGTTGTTACTACAAACAAAGTAGCACCAAATACCACTACATCAATTGTTGTCGTTGCAAATATTGTCACTACAAACATTGTAACGATAAATATCATGGCCACAATTGTAATCACTCTAAGTAATTTCACTACAAATGTGCAGTTTGTTACTACAAACAAAGTAGCTTCAAATACCCCTACAACAAATGTCGTCGTTCCAAATATTGTCACAACAAACATTATAACGACAAATATCATTGCGGAAATTGCCACCGCAAATGTTGCGATTGCAAACAAAGCCGCTACAAATGTTGTCAACAATGTTGCTACCATCGCATTGTAAATATCGTTGCCAAAATTGTAATCACTCTTCGCATTGTCACTACAAATGTCCATGTGGTTGCTACGAACAAAGTCATTGCAAATACCACTACAACAATTGTTGTCGTTGCAAATATTGTCACAACAAACATTATAACGACAAATATCATTGCGGGAATTGCCACCGCAAATATTGCGATTGCAAACAAAGCCGCTACAAATGTTGTCAACAATGTTGCTACCATCGCGTTGTAAATATCGTTGCCAGAATTGTAATCACTCTTCGCATTGTCACTACAAATGTCCATGTGGTTACTACGAACAAAGTCATTGCAAATACCACTACAACAATTGTTGTCGTTGCAAATATTGTCACTACAAACATTGTAACCACAAATATCATTGCGGCAATTTTCACCACAAATATTGTGATTTTAGACATAGCTGCTACAAATACCAACACTGCAGATGTTGTCAACATTGTTGCTACCATCGCATTGTAAATATCATGGCCACAATTGTAATCACACTTAGTATTGTCACTACAAATGTCCATGTTGTTACTACAAACAAAGTAGCTTCAAATACCCCTACAACAAATGTCGTTGTTCCAAATATTGTCACAAAAAACATTATAACCACAAATATCATTGCGGGTATTGCCACAGCAAATATTGTGATTGCAAACATAGTTGCTGCAAATATCATCGCTACAAATGTTTTCAACATTGTTGCTACCATCGCGTTGTAAATATCTCGGCCACATTTCTAATAACTCTTTGTATTGTCACTACAAATGTCCATGTTGTTACTACAAACAAAGTAGCTTCAAATACCCCTACAACAAATGTCGTCGTTCCAAATATTGTCACAACAAACATTATAACCACAAATATCATTGCGGGAATTGCCACAGCAAATATTGTGATTGCAAACATAGTTGCTGCAAATATCATCGCTACAAATGTTTTCAACATTGTTGCTACGATCGCGTTGCAAATATCTCGGCCACATTTCTAATAACTCTTTGTATTGTCACTACAAATGTCCATGTTGTTACTACAAACAAAGTAGCACAAAATACCACTACAACAATTGTTGTCGTTGCAAATATTGTCACAACAAGCATTGTAACCACAAATATCATTGCGGCAATTGTCACCGCAAATACCGTGATTGCAAACATAGCTGCTACAAATATCATCGCTATAAAGGTTGTCAACATTGTTGCTACCATCGCGTTGTAAATATCTTGGCCACATTTCTAATAACTCTTAGTATTGTCACTACAAATGTCCATGTTGTTACTACAAACAAAGTTGCACCAAATACCACTACAACAATTGTTGTCGTTGTAAATATTGTCACCACAAACATTGTAACGATAAATATCATGGCCACAATTGTAATCACTCTAAGTAATGTCACTACAAATGTGCAGTTTGTTACTACAAACAAAGTAGCTTCAAATACCCCTACAACAAATGTCGTCGTTCCAAATATTGTCACAACAAACATTATAACGACAAATAACATTGCGGGAATTGCCACCGCAAATATTGTGATTGCAAACAAAGCCGCTACAAATATCATTGGTACAAATGTTGTCAACAATGTTGCTACCATCGCGTTATAAATATCGTTGCCAGAATTGTAATCACTCTTCGCATTGTCACTACAAATGTCCATGTGGTTACTACGAAAAAAGTCATTGCAAATACCACTACAACAATTGTTGTCGTTGCAAATATTGTCACTACAAACATTGTAACCACAAATATCATTGCGGCAATTTTCACCGCAAATATTGTGATTTTAGACATAGCTGCTACAAATACCAACACTGCAGATGTTGTCAACATTGTTGCTACCATCGCATTGTAAATATCATGGCCACAATTGTAATCACACTTAGTATTGTCACTACAAATGTCCATGTTGTCACTACAAACAAAGTAGCTTCAAATACCCCTACAACAAATGTCGTCGTTCCAAATATTGTCACAACAAACATTATAACCACAAATATCATTGCGGGAATTGCCACAGCAAATATTGTGATTGCAAACGTAGTTGCTGCAACTATCATCGCTACAAATGTTGTCAACATTGTTGCTACCATCGCGATGTAAATATCTCGGCCACATTTCTAATAACTCTTCGTATTGTCACTACAAATGTCCATGTTGTTACTACAAACAAAGTAGCACAAAATACCACTACAACAATTGTTGTCGTTGCAAATATTGTCACAACAAGCATTGTAACCACAAATATCATTGCGGCAATTGTCACCGTAAATACCGTGATTGCAAACATAGCTGCTACAAATATCATCGCTACAAATGTTGTCAACATTGTTGCTACCATCGCGTTGTAAATATCTTGGCCACATTTCTAATAACTCTTAGTATTGTCACTACAAATGTTAATGTTGTTACTACAAACAAAGTAGCACAAAATACCACTACAACAATTGTTGTCGTTGCAAATATTGTCACAACAAGCATTGTAACCACAAATATCATTGCGGCAATTGTCACCACAAATACCGTGATTGCAAACATAGCTGCTACAAATATCATCGCTACAAATGTTGTCAACATTGTTGCTACCATCGCGTTGTAAATATCTTGGCCACATTTCTAATAACTCTTAGTATTGTCACTACAAATGTCCATGTTGTTACTACAAACAAAGTAGCACCAATTACCACTACAACAATTGTTGTCGTTGCAAATATTGTCACTACAAACATTGTAACGATAAATATCATGGCCACAATTGTAATCACTCTAAATAATGTCACTACAAATGTGCAGTTTGTTACTACAAACAAAGTAGCTTCAAATACCCCTACAACAAATGTCGTCGTTCCAAATATTGTCACAACAAACATTATAACGACAAATATCATTGCAGGAATTGCCACCGAAAATATTGTGATTGCAAACAAATCCGCTACAAATATCATCGCTACAAATGTTGTCAACAATGTTGCTACCATCGCGTTGTAAATATCGTTGCCAGAATTGTAATCACTCTTCGCATTGTCACTACAAATGTCCATGTGGTTACTACGAACAAAGTCATTGCAAATACCACCACAACAATTGTTGTCGTTGCAAATATTGTCACTACAAACATTGTAACCACAAATATTGTTGCGACAATTCTCACCGCATATATTGTGATTTTAGATATAGCTGCTACAAATACCAACACTGCAGATGTTGTTAACATTTTTGCTACCATCGCATTGTAAGTATCATGGCCACAATTGTAATCACACTTAGTATTGTCACTACAAATGTCCATGTTGTTACTACAAATAAAGTAGCTTCAAATACCCCTACAACAAATGTCGTCGTTCCAAATATTGTCACAACAAACATTATAACCACAAATATCATTGCGGGAATTGCCACAGCAAATATTGTGATTGCAAACATAGTTGCTGCTAATATCATCGCTACAATTGTTTTCAACATTGTTGCTACCATCGCGTTGTAAATATCTCGGCCACATTTCTAATAACTCTTCGTATTGTCACTACAAATGTCCATGTTGTTACTACAAACAAAGTAGCACAAAATACCACTACAACAATTGTTGCCGTTGCAAATATTGTCACAACAAGCATTGTAACCACAAATATCATTGCGGCAATTGTCACCGCAAATACCGTGATTGCAAACATAGCTGCTACGAATATCATCGCTACAAAGGTTGTCAACATTGTTGCTACCATCGCGTTGTAAATATCTTAGCCACATTTCTAATAACTCTTAGTATTGTCACTACAAATGTCCATGTTGTTACTACAAACAAAGTAGCACCAAATACCACTACAACAATTGTTGTCATTGCAAATATTGTCACTACAAACATTGTAACGATAAATATCATGGCCACAATTGTAATCACTCTAAGTAATGTCACTACAAATGTGCAGTTTGTTACTACAAACAAAGTAGCTTCAAATACCCCTACAACAAATGTCGTCGTTCCAAATATTGTCACAACAAACATTATAACGACAAATATCATTGCGGGAATTGCCACCGCAAATATAGTGATTGCAAACAAAGCCGCTACAGATATCATCGCTACAAATGTTGTCAACAATGTTGCTACCATCGCGTTGTAAATATCGTTGCCAGAATTGTAATGACTCTTCGCAATGTCACTACAAATGTCTATGTGGTTACTACGAACAAAGTCATTGCAAATACCACTACAACAATTGTTGTCGTTGCAAATATTGTCACTACAAACATTGTAACCACAAATATCATTGCGGCAATTTTCACCGCAAATATTGTGATTTTAGACATTGCTGCTACAAATACCAACACTGCAGATGTTGTCAACATTGTTGCTACCATCGCATTGTAAATATCATGGCCACAATTGTAATCACACTTAGTATTGTCACTACAAATGTCCATGTTGTTACTACAAACAAAGTAGCTTCAAATATCATTGCGGGAATTGCCACTGCAAATATTGTGATTGCAAACATAGTTGCTGCAAATATCATCGCTACAAATGTTGTCAACAATGTCGCTACCATCGCGTTGTAAATATCATGGCTACAATTGTAATTACTCTAACTAATGTCACTACAAATGTGCAGGTTGTTACTACAAACAAAGTAGCTGCAATTACCACTACAACAAATGTTGTCGTTGAAAAAATTGTCACTACTAACATTCTAACCACAAAAATCTTTGCGGCAATTGTCACCGCAAATATTGTGATTGCAAACATAGCTGCTACAAATACCAACGCTACAGATGTTGTCAACATTGTTGCTACCATCGCGTTGTAAATATCATGGCCACAATTGTAATCACTCTTAGTATTGTCGCTACAAATGTCCATGTTGTTACTACAAACAAAGTAGCTGCAAATACCACTACAACAAATGTTGTCGTGCAAATTGTCACTATAAACATTGTAACCACAAATATCATTCGGCAATTGTCACCGCAATATTGATTGCAAACATAGTGCTACAAATTCATGCTACAATTGTTGTCAACATTTTGCTACCATCGCTTGTAAATATCATGGCCACAAATGTAATCACTCTAAGTAATGTTACTACAAACGTGCAGGTTGTTACTACAAACAAAGTAGCTGCAAATAACACTACAACAAATGTCGTCGTTGAAAAAATTGTCACTATGAACATTGTAACCACAAATATCATTTTAGCAATTGTCACCGCAAATATTGTCAATACAAACATAGCTGCTACAAACACAAACGCTACAGATGTCGTCAACATTGTTGCTACCATCGCGTTGTAAATATCATGGCCACAATTGTAATCACGCTTAGTATTGTCACTACAAATGTGCAGGTTGTTACTATAAACAAAGTAGCTGCAAATAACACTACAATAAATGTCGTCGTTGAAAAAATTGTCACAACTAACATTGTAACCGCAAAAATCATTGTGGCAATTGCCACCGCAAATATTATGACTGCCAACATAGCTGCTACAAATATCAACGCTACAAATGTTGCCAACATTATTGCCACCATCGCGTTGTAAATGTCATGGCCACAATTGTAATCACTCTTAGTATCGTCACGACAAATGTCCGTGTTGTTACTACAAACAGAGTAGCTGCAAATACCACTACAATAAATGTTGTCGTTGCTAATATTGACACTACAAACAATGTAACTACAAATATCATTGTGGCAATTGCCACCGCAAATACTATGATTGCATACAAAGCTGCTACAAATATCAACGCTACAAATGTTGCAACATTGTTGCTACCATCGCGCTGTAAATATTGTCGCCACAATTGTAATCACTCTTAGTATTGTCACTATAAATGTCCATGTTGTTACTACGAACAGCGTAGCTGTAAATACCACTACAACAATTGTTGTCGTTGCAAATATTGTAACTACAAACATTGTAACCACAATTATCATTGCTGCAATTGTCACCGCAAATATTGTGATTCCAAACATAGCTGCTACAAACAACAACGCTACAGATGTTGTCAACATTGCTGCTACCATCGCGTTGTAAATATCATGGCCAAAATAGTAATCACTCTTAGTATTGTCACTACAAATGTCCATGTTGTTACTACAAACAAAGTAGCTGCAAATACCACAACAACAAATGTTGTCGTTACGAATACTGTCACTACAAACATTGTAACCACAAATATCATTACGGCAATTGTCACCACAAATATTGTCATTGCAAACATAGCCGCTACAAATATCATCGCTACAAATGTTGTCAACGTTTTTGCTACCATCGCATTGTAAAATTCATGGCCACAATTGTAATCACTCTTAGTATTGTCACTACAATTGTCCATGTTGTTACTACAAACAGAGTAGCTGCAAATACCACCTCAACAATTGTTGTCGTTGCAAATATTGTCACTACAAACATTGTAACCACAAATATCATTGCGTCAATTGTCACCGTAAATACTGTGATTCCAAACATAGCTGCTATAAATACCAACGCTACAGTTGTTGCCAACATTGTTCCTACCATCGCGTTGTAAATATCATGGCCATAATTGTAATCACTCTTAGTATTGTCACTACAAATGTCCATGTTGTTTCTACAAACAAAGTAGCTGCAAATACCACTACAACAAATGTTGTCGTTGCAAATATTGTCACTACAAACATTGTAACCACAATTATCATTGCTGCAATTGTCATCGCAAATATTGTGATTCCAAACATAGCTGCTACAAATACCAACGCTATAGATGTTGTCAACATTGTTGCTACCATCGTGTTGTAAATATCATGGCCACAATTGTAATCACTCTAAGTAATGTCACTACAAATGTGCAGGTTGTTACTACAAACAAAGTAGCTGCAAATAACACTACAACAAATGTCGTCGTTGAAAAAATTGTCACTATGAACATTTTAACCACAAATATCATTGTAGCAATTGTCACCGCAAATATTGTCAATACAAACATGGCTGCTACAAACACGAACACTATAGATGTTGTCAACATTGTTGCTACCATCGCGTTGTAAATATCATGGCCACAATTGTAATCACGCTTAGTATTGTCACTACAAATGTGCAGGTTTTTACTACAAACAAAGTAGCTGCAAATAACACTACAATAAATGTCGTCGTTGAAAAAATTGTCACCACTAAGATTGTAACCACAAAAATCATTGCGGCAATTGCGACCGCAAATATTATTATTGCAAACATAGCTGCTTCAAATACCAACGCTACAGATGTTGTCAACATTGTTGCTACCATCGCGTTGTAAATATCATGGCCATAATTGTAATCACTCTTAGTATTGTCATTACAAATGTCCATGTTGTTACTACAAACAAAATAGCTGCAAATTCCACTACAACAAATGTTATCGCTGCAAATACTGTCACTACAAACATTGTAACCACAAATATCTTTGCTGCAATTGTCACCGCAAATATTGTCATTGCAAGCATAGCCGCTACAAATATCATCGCTATAAATGTTGTCAACATTGTTGCTACCATCGCATTGTAAATATCATGGGCACAATTGCAATCACTCTTAGTATTGTCACTACAAATGTCCATGTTGTTACTACAAACAGAGTAGTTGCAAATACCACTACAACAATTGTTGTCATTGCAAATATTGTCACTACAAACATTGTAACCACAATTATCATTGCTGCAATTGTTACCGCAAATATTGTGATTCCAAACATAGCTGCTACAAATACCAACGCTACAGTTGTAGTCAACATTGTTCCAATCATCGCGTTGTAAATATCATGGCCATAATTGTAATCACTCTTAGTTTTGTCACTACAAATGTCCATGTTGTTTCTACAAACAAAGTAGCTGCAAATACCACTAAAACAAATGTTGTCGTTGCAAATATTGTCACTACAAACATAGTAACCACAAATATCATTGTGGCAATTCTCACTGCAATTATTGTCAATGCAAACATAGCTGCTTCAAATATCATTGCTACAAATGTTGTCAACAATGTCGCTACCACCGCGTTGTAAATATCATGGCCATATTTGTAATCACTCTAAGTAATGTCACTACAAATGTGTAGGTTGTTACTACAAATAAAGTAGCTGCAAATACCACTACAACAAATGTCGTCGTTGAAAAAATTGTCACTACTAACATTGTAACCACAAAAATCATTGTGGCAATTGCCACCGCAAATATGATGATTGCCAACATAGCTGCTACAAATATCAACGCTACAAATGTTGCCAACATTATTGCCACCATCGCGTTGTAAATGTCATGGCCACAATTGTAATCACTCTTAGTATCGTCACGACAAATGTCCATGTTGTTACTACAAACAGAGTGGCTGCAAATACCACTACAATAAATGTTGTCGTTGCTAATATTGTCACTACAAACAATGTAACTACAAATATCATTGTGGCAATTGCCACCGGAAATACTATGATTGCATACAAAGTTGCTGCAAATATCAATGCTACAAATGTTGCAACATTGTTCCTACCATCGCGTTGTAAATATTGTGGCCACAATTGTAATCACTCTTAGTATTGTCACTATAAATGTCCATGTTGTTACTACGAACAGCGTAGCTGCAAATACCACTACAACAATTGTGGTCGTTGCAAATATTGTAACTACAAACATTGTAACCACAATTATCATTGCTGCAATTGTCACCGCAAATATTGTGATTCCAAACATAGCTGGTACAAACAACAACGCTACAGATGTGGTCAACATTGCTGCCACCATCGCGTTGTAAATATCATGGCCGAAATAGTAATCACTCTTAGTATTGTCTCTACAAATGTCCATGTTGTTACAACAAACAAAGTAGCTGCAAATACCACTACAACAAATGTTGTCAACATTGTTGCTACCATCGCATTGTAAAATTCATGGCCACAATTGTAATCACTCTTAGTATTGTCACTACAAATGTCCATGTTGTTACTACAAACAGAGTAGCTGCAAATACCACCTCAACAATTGTTGTCATTGCAAATATTGTCACTACAAACATTGTAACCACAAATATCATTGCGTCAATTGTCACCGCAAATACTGTGATTGCAAACATAGCTGCTACAAATATCGATGCTACAAATGTTGTCAACATTGTTGCCACCATCGCGTTGTAAATATCGTGGCCACAATTGTAACCACTCTTAGTATTGTCACGACAAATGTCCATGTTGTTAGTACAAACAAAGTAGCTGCAAATACCACTATAACAAATGTTGTCCTTGCAAATATTGTCACTACAAATATCATTTCGGCAATTGTCACCGCAAATATTGTGATTGCATACATAGCTGCAACAAATATCAACGCTACAAATGTTACATCATTGTTGCTACCATCGCGTTGTAAATATCATGGCTACAATTGTAATCAGTTTAAGTAATGTCACTACAAATGTGCAAGTTGTTACTACAAACAAAATAGCTGCAAATACCAATACAACAAATGTTGTTGTTGAAAAAATTGTCACTACTACCATTGTAACCACATATATCATTACGGAAATTGTCACCGTAAATATTATGATCGCAAACAGAGCTGCTACAAATATTGACGCTACAAATGTTGTCAACATTGTTGCCACCATCGCATTGTAAATATCATGGCTACAATTGTAATCAATCTAAGTAATGTCACTACAAATGTGCAGGTTGTTATTACAAACAAAGTAGGTGCAAATACCACTACAACAAATGTTATCGTTGCAAACATTGTCATTGTAAACATAGCTGCTACAAAAAATATCGCTACAAATGTTGTCCACATTGTTGCTACCATCGCGTTGTAAATATCATGGCCACAATTGTAATCACTCAAAGTAACACCACTACAAATGTGAAGGTCGTTATTACAAACAAAGTAGCTGCAAATACGACTACAGAAAATGTTATCGTTGCAAATATTGTCACTACGAACATTGTAAACACAAATATCATTACTGCAATTGTCACCGCAAATATTGTCATCGCAAACATAGCTGCCAAAAATATCATCACTACAATTGTTGTCAACATTGTTGCTACAATCGCATTGGAAATATCATGGCCACAATTGTAATCACTCTAAGTAATGTCACTACAAATGTGCAATTTGTTACTACAAACAAAGTAGCTGCAAATGCAACTACAACAAATGTCGTCGTTGCAAATATTGTCACTACAAACGTTGTAACCACCAAAATCATTTCGGCAATTGTCACCGCAAATACTGTGAGTGCAAACATAGCTGCTACAAATATCATCGCTACAAATGTTGTCAACATTGTTGCTACAATCGCATTGGAAATATCATGGCCACAATTGTAATCACACTAAGTAATGTCACTACAAATGTGCAGTTTGTTACTACAAACAAAGTAGCTGGAAATACCACAACAACAAATGTCGTCGTTGTAAATAATGTCACAACAAACATTATAACCACAAATATCTTTGCGGGAATTGTCACCACAAATATTGTGATTGCAAACGATGCTGCTACAAATATGATCGCTAAAAATGTTGCCAACATTGTTGCTACCATCGCGTTGTAAATTTCATTGCCGCAATTGTAATCACTCTAAGTATTATCGCTACAAACGGCCATGTTGTTACTACAAACAAAGTAGCTACAAATACCAGTACAACAAATGTTGCCGTTGCAAATATTGTCATTAAAAACATTGTAACCACAAATATCAAAGTGGCAATTGTCAGCGCAAATATTGTCATTGCAAACATAGCTGCTACAAATATCGTCGCTACAAATGTTGACAATATTGTTGGTACCATCGCGTTGTAAATATCATGGCCACAATTGTAATCATTATAAGTAATGTCACTACAAATTTGCAGGTTGTTACAACAAAGAAAGAAGCTGCAAATACCACTACAACAAATGTTGTCGTTGCAAATATTGTCACTACAAACAATGTAACCACAAATATCAGTGCGGCAATTGCCACCGCAAACGTTGTCATTGGAAACATAGCTGCTACAAATAACATCACAACAAAGGTTGTCAACATTGTTGCTACCATCGCGTTGTAAGTATCCTGGCTACAATTGTAATCACTCTAAGTAATGTCACTACAAATGTGTAGGTTGTTACTACAAACAATGTGGCTGCAATTACCACTACAACAAATGTTGTAGTTGCAAATATTATCACTACAAACATTGTAACCACAGATATCATTGCTCCAATTGTCACCGCAAATATTGTCATTACAAAGATAGCTGCTACAAATATCATCGCTACAAATGTTGTCAACATTGTTGCTACCATCGTGTTATAAATATCATGGCCACAATTCTAATCTCTCTATGTAATGTCACTACAAATGTGCAGGTTGTTCACTACAAACAAGGTAGCAGCAAATGCCACTACAACAAATGTTGTCATTGCAAATATTGTCACTATAAACATTGCAAACAAATATCATTGCGGCAATTGTCACCGCAAATATTGTCATTGTAAACATAGCTGCTACAAATATCATCGCTTCAAATGTTGTCAACGTTGTTGCTACCATCGCGTTGTAAATATCATGGCCACAATTGTAATCACTCAAAGTAATGTCACTACAAATGTGCAGGTTGTTATTACAAACAAGTGTAGCTGCAAATACCACTACAACAAATGTTATCGTCGCAAGTATTATCACTACAAACATTGTCAACACAAATATCATTGCTTCAATTGTCACTGCATATATTGTCATTGCAAACATAGCTGCTACAAATATCATCACTACAAATGTTATCAACATTCTTGCAACTATCGCGTTGTAAATATCATGGCCAAAACTATAATCACTCTAAGTAATGTCACTACGAATGTGTAGTTTGTTACTACAAACAAAGTAGCTGCAAATACAACTATAACAAATGTCGTCGTTGCAAATATTGTCACTACAAACATTTTAACCACTAATATCTTTGCGGCAATTATCACCGCAAATTCTGCGATTGCAAGCATAGCTGCTACAAATGTTGTCAACATTGTTGCTACCATCGCGTTGTAAATATAATGGCCACAATTGTAATCATTCTAAGTAATGTCACTACAAATGTGCAGTTTGTTACTACAAACAAAGTAGTTGTAAATACCACTACAACAAATGTGGTTGTTGCAAATAATGTGACAACAAACATTATAACCACAAATATCATTGCGGGAATTGTCACCGCAAATATTGTGATTGCAAACAAAGCTGCTACAAATATCATCGCTACAAATGTTGTCAACATTGTTGCTACCATCGCGCTGTAAATATCATGACCACAATTGTAATCATTCTAAGTATTGTCACTACAAATGTGCAGTTTGTTAGTACAAACAAAGTAGCTGCAAATACCACTACACCAAATGTCGTCATTGCAAATAATGTCACAACAAACAATATAACCACAAATATCATTGCGGGAATTGTCACCGCAAATATTGTGATTGCAAACAAAGTTGCTACAAATATCATCGCTACAAATGTTGTCAACATTGTTGCTACCATCGCGTTGTAAATATCATGGCCACAATTGTAATCATTCTAAGTAATGTCACTACAAATGTGCAGTTTGTTACTACAAACAAAGTAGCTGCAAATACCACTACAACAAATGTCGTCGTTGCAAATAATGTGACAACAAACATTATAACCACAAATATCATTGCGGGAATTGTCACCACAAATATTGTGATTGCAGACAAAGCTGCTACAAATATCATCGCTACAAATGTTGTCAACATCGTTGCTACCACCGCGTTGTAAATTTCGTTGCCACAATTTTTATCACTCTAAGTATTGTCGCTACAAACGTCCATGTTGTTACTACAAACAAAGTAGCTGCAAATACCACAACAACAAATATCGTCGTTGGAAAAATTGTCACTACAAACATTGTAACCACAAATATCATTGCGGCAATTGTCACCGCAAATATTATGACTGCAAACATAGCTACTACAAATATCAACGCTACAAATGTTGTCAACATTGTTGCTACGATCGCATTGTAAATATCATGGCCACAATTCTAATCGCTCTCAGTATTGTCACTACAAATGTCCATGTTGTTACTACAAACAGAGTAGCTGCAAATACCACTACAACAATTGTTGTCATTGCAAATATGGTCACTATAAACCTTGTAACCACAAATATCATTGCGGCAATTGTCACCATAAATGTTGTCATTGCAAACACAGCTGCTACAAATATCATCACTACAAATGTTGTCAACAATGTTGCTTCCATCGCGTTGTAAGTATCCTGGCCACAATTGTAATCACTCTAAGTAATGTCACTACAAATGTGCAGGTTGTTACTATAAAAAAAGTAGCTGCAATTAGTACTTCAACAAATGTTGTAGTTGCAAATATTTTCACTACAAACATTGTAAACACAAATGTCATTGCGGCAATTGTCACCGCAAATATTATCATTGCAAACATAGCTGCTACAAATATCATCGATGCAAATGTTGTCAACATTGTTGCTACCATCGCGTTGTAAATATAATGGCGACAATTGAAATCACTCTAAGTAATGTCTCTACAAATGTGCAGTCTGTTATTACAAACAAAGTAGCTGCAAACACCACTACAACAAATGTTGTTTTTGCAAATATTGTCACCACAAACATTGTAACAACAAATGTCTTTGCTGCAATTGTCACCGCAAATATTGACATTGCAAACATAGCTACTACAAAGATCATTACTACAAATGATGTCAAAATTGTTGCTACCATTGCGTTGTAAATATCATGGCCAAAATTGTAATCACTCTAAGTAATGTCACTACAATTGTGCAGGTTGTTACTACAAACAAAGTAGCTGCAAATACCACTACAACAAATGTCTTCGTTGAAAAAATTGTCACTACAATCATTATAACCACAAATATCATTGCGGCAATTGTCACCGCAAATATTATGACTGCAAACATAGCTGCTACAAATATCAACCCTACAAATGTTGTCAACATTGTTGCTACCATCGCGTTGTAAATATCATGGCCACAATTCTAATCGCTCTAAGTATTGACACTACAAATGTCCATGTTGTTACTACAAACAGAGTAGCTACAAATACCACTACAACAATTGTTGCCGTTGCAAATATTGTCTCTGCAAACATTGTAACCACAAATATCATTGCGGCAATTGTCACCGCAAATGTTGTCATTGCAAACATAGCTGCTACAAATATCATCACTACAAATGTTGTCAACAATGTTGCAACCATCGCGTTGTTAGTATCCTAGCCACAATTGTAATCACTCTAAGTAATGTCACTACAATTGTGCAGGTTGTTACTACAAACAAAGAAGCTGCAAATACCACTACAACAAATGTCGTCGTTGAAAAAACTGTCACTACTAACATTGCAGCCACAACTATCATTGCGGCAATTGTCACCACAAATATTATGATATCAAACATAGCTGCTAGAAATGTCAACGCTACAAATGTTGTCAACATTGTCTCTACCATCGCGTTGTAAATATCATGGCCACAATTGTAATCACTCATAGTATTGTCACTTCAAATGTCTATGTTGTTACAACAAACAAAGTAGCTGCAAATACCGCTACAACAAATGTCGTCGTTGCAAATATTGTCACTACAAACATTGTAACCACAAATATCATTGCGGCAATTATCACCGCAAATATTGTCATTGCAAACATAGCTGCTACAAATATCATCGCTACAAATGCTGTCAACATTATTGCTACGATCGCGTTGTAAATATCATGGCCACAATTATAATCACTCTAAGTATTGTCACTACTAATGTCCATGTCGTTACACAAACAAAGTAGCCGTAAATACCAGTATAACAAATGTTGTCGTTGCAAATATGGTCACTACAAGCATTGTAACCACAAATATCATTGCAGCAATTGTCACCGCAAATATTGTGATTGCAAACGTAGCTGCTACAAATATCATCGCTACAAATGTTGTCAACATTGTCGCTACCATCACGTTGTAAATATCATGGCCACAATTGTAATCAATTTAAGTAATGTCACTACAAATGTGCAGGTTGTTACTACAAACAAAGTAGCTACAAAAACCACTACAACAAATGTCGTCGTTGAAAAAATTGTCCCTGCTAACATTGCAACCACAAATATCATTGCGGCTATTGTCACCGCAAATATTATGATGTCAAACATAGCTGCTACAAATATCAACGCTACAAATGTTGTCAACATTGTTGCCACCATCGCGTTGTAAATATCATGGCCATAATTGTAATCACACTTAGTATTGTCACGACAAATGTTCATGTTGTTACTACAAACAAAGTAGCTGCAAATACCACAACAACAAATGTCGCCTTTGCAAATATTGAAACCACAAACATTGTAACCACAAATATCATTGCGGCAATTGTCACCGCAAATATTGTCATTGCAAACATAGCTACTACAAATATCATCACTACAAATGTTGCCAACATTGTTGCTACCATCGCGTTGTAAATATCATGGCCACAATTGTAATCACTTTATGTAATGTCACTACAAATGTGCAGGTTGTTACTTCAAACAAAGTAGCCGCAAATACCACTACAACAATTGTTGTCGTTGCAAATACTGTCAATACAATCATTGTAACCACAAATATCATTGCGGCAATTGTCACCGCAAATATTGTCATTGCAAACATAGTTGCTACAAATGTCATCACTACAAATGTTGTCAACACTATTGCTACGATCGCGTTGTAAATATCATGGCTACAATTGTAATCACTCTCAGTAATGTCACTACAAATGTGCAGGTTGTTACTACAAACAAAGTAGCTGCAAATAACACTACAACAAATGTCGTCGTTGAAAAAATTGTCACTACAAACATTGTAACCACAAATATCATTGCGGCAATTGTCACCGCAAATATTATGATTGCAAACATAGCTACTACAAATATCAATGCTATAAATGTTGTCATCATTGCTGCCACTATCGCGTTGAAAATATGATAGCCACAATTGTAATCACTCTTAGTATTGCCACGAAAAATGTCCATGTTGTTACTACAAACAGAGTAGCTGCAAATACCACTACAACAAATGTTGTCGTTGCAAATAATGTCACTACAAACATTGTACCCAAAAATATGATTCTGGCAATTGTGACCACAAATATTATGATTGCAAACATAGCTACTACAAATATCAATGCTACAAATGTTGTCAACATTGCTGCCACTATCGCGTTGAAAATATGATAGCCACAATTGTAATCACTCTTAGTATTGCCACGAAAAATGCCCATGTTGTTACTACAAACAGAGTAGCTGCAAATACCACTACAACAAATGTTGTCGTTGCAAATAATGTCACTACAAACATTGTACCCATAAATATGATTCTGGCAATTGTCACTGCAAATATTGTCATTGCAAACATAGTTGCTACAAATATCAATGCTACAAATGTTGTCAATATTGTTGCTACCATCGCGTTGTAAATATCATGACCACAATTGTAATCACTCTAAGTAATGTCAGTACAAATGTGCAGGTTGTTATTACAACCAAAGTAGCCGTAAATACCACTACAACAAATGTTGTCGTAGCAAATATTGTCACTACAAACATTATACCCATAAATACGATTCTGGCAATTGTCATCGCAAATATTGTCTTTGCAAACATAGTTGCTACAAATATGATCGCTACAAATGTTGTCAACATTGTTGCTACCATCGCGTTGTAAAAATCTTGGCCACATTTCTAATAACTCTTAGTGTTGTCACTGCAAATGTCCATGTTGTTACTACAAATAGAGTAGCACCAAATACCACTACAAGAATTGTTGTCGTTGCAAATATTGTCAGTACAAACATTGTAACCACAAATATCATTGCGGCAATTGTCAACGCAAATATTATGATTGCAGACATAGCTGCTACAAATATCAACACTACAAATGTTGTCAACATTATTGCTACCATCGCGTTGTAAATATCATGGCCACAATTGTAATATGATGGGTGTCGAATAAAAAAAAAATAAAACCTACTCCTAGACAATTATATGATTTGCATATAGTGGTGAGTAGGGTCGAATCCACAGGAATTGGTTAAAAATATTTCTATTGAAAGAACATAAAGAGGAAACGAAAAATGGGGGGTTTTGTTTGTGAATTTAATAAGATTAAAACAAGATAAGAAAATTGAATATTGATAAAAGCCTAGCCAAAGGATTCAAGATAGTTTAAGTCTAGGAATTGATCATCGATGCAAGTGTTTTCTATTCTTAGTTCTAGATAAACTGGTTATGGTTATTAACAAGCTCTTACAACCTATCTCTCCTTACTTCCTCGATAACCTCAGACAAGCGCTTTGAATTATTTCTCTTATTGATTAGACAACCCTAGACAAGTGCTTAGGATTTAATCTATCAATAGCATTAAAATCTAGAGAGACCACCAATTCATGCCAATAGATTATAAGATAACCTATTTAAACATAATCATACACCTCCATAACATGAATTCGATTATCTATTCTTATAACCAAACATGTTATCGTGTCACTAAGACTAGAACAATCAAACAATTACGGATTTGACGTGCTAGTTGACAATATATTAACTTGCTAATTGAGTAGAAGAGCTCTATTCATACCAATCAACAAAGATAATAATGGCACAATGATCAGTATATGAATACCCAAAAACAAAGAACAGAATAAATACAAGTCAATTAGACCTCACAATTCATGGAGAATTAAACATCTATGACCCTTTGGCTAGAAAAGTAACTTAGCCACTCATGTTCATAAGAAAAACGAAATTAAAAAGTAAAAACATGATGAAACCCGGATGCCTGCTCTGCCTCCTTCCTTCCTTCTTGTTTCCAAGATGATTCCAAGTTCCAGATTGCCTCTAACCCTCTAGGGTTGGTTCTATTTATATTGTTAGAGGGATGGCATGTGATCTTTTGCTAGCAAGATACGAAAATATCTTTCCTTTTCCAAGTAGATTTCGAGAAGTGAAGATTCGTCCGCCTGGCACGCCCTACCACACGGCCGTGGGTCAAGCCGTGCCATCCTCTGTGCATATTTCGTGTATCACCTTCCGTGTCCAGTGTGTACCATGGCTCCACCCACGGCTAGATGTCCAACCGTGTCTTCCTCTGTGAATAATCAACAAGTCTTCATCCTTGTCCAGTGTGCGCCACGGTCTACAACACGGCTAGATCCTAGGCCATGCCTTCCTCTGTGAAAGTTACACAATTCTTCTCCTTGGCACGTCTAGCTTCCACCATGGCTCCAAGCACGGTTTCTCCCACGGCTTCCACCACGGTCGTGCCCTATGCCGTGTTTCTCCTTCTCTTCATGCAGTGTGTAGCACGGTTTACAACATGGCCAGACTTCAAACCGTGCCTCCTTCTAGACAGATTCATGTCCAAGTGCTTTCCTCCGGCGATGTAATTCCTTGTCTTGGTCTAAGTTGTAGATGACTTCTCTAATTTACTTGAATTAGCATCCTTGAGTCCATTTAACCTGATTTATCACCATAATAGAATTAAGTACCATTTCCTTAGGAATTCTATAAAATCAATAGTAAACTAACACCATTTAAGCTATAAAGATTAAGTATAAAATGGCTCTATCAAATTCCCCCACACTTAGACTCTTGCTTGTCCTCAAGCAATTGCATCAAATCAATTGAGAAATCTATCATAGATTATACAAACTTTCTTTTCATCATTCCAAGCATCTATTCATTTGTAATTCATGACTTGTAGTTTTAATGTCTACTACTTCAACCAAACTGGTTTCGTGTGATCAAATTACCATAGACAAAATTTAATAGCTAATCTAAACAAAACAAACTTTAATCCTCATGTTTAACAAAAGAATTTTTATTTCCAAAAGTAAATACTTAATCCACTACAGAAAAACACCCAATTAAACTTCATTAGATATTAGCAAACATATAATCCTTGAAGCATAAAGTAAAAGCATATGGTATCAACTCTTTGCTAGATGTTCTCCCTTTTTATTAGAAGTCTTGTTTTATTCAATGAATGTTTACATTCATGTTCTTTTGATTTATTCAAGCATCTATTTTTGATGGGTTTTTGCCCGCTTCTTTTCATGAACTTTCACCTTTTCTCCCTTATCGTTATAGTGAGTTCATTGAGTCGGCACATCCCGAGCTCGTCACTCAAGTGACCAGGTTTTGAGATACCCCTACGGACTCTTCCTCACTCTAACATTCAAGTTTGAATACTCTTAACTCAATTAGTTGAATCATTGGAGTAATGGCTATGCTTGATTTTTTTTTTTCACTAAGTGTTATGATTGCTTTACAAACAACTTCAAAGAGTATATAGTAGCTAGTATAACCTAGAAGTAAACTTGTTTATTTTTTACTTAGGGACTCAACTTACTCTTAGACTTCCAATTCTAAAGCTAAATACAAGGTAAATTTGTTTCTTAAAGATTTCACTACTTAATTTTTAACCAAGTATTCTAATCACAGAAGTGGGTGAGTAAAGCATTTGAACAAGTCAATTTCCCATTTTTGTAGATGCTTATTACAACATTTAGTACAATCTCCAGATTTCATGATAATTTTGAAAAAATTTGGCTTAAAATTGCTTAAGGACAAACATTCAAAGTATGGAGCAATTCTCTATTCTCTATAATTTATTATCCTCTCCCCCACACTTAGCTTAAACAGTGTCCTCACTATTTCTAATTCAGCACAATTGAAGAGGAATTAACAACACAAGGCACATTAGTGAATAAGAGAAAGGAAATACTGGTACTTCCCTTGTATTGGAGTTCTCCCCTTAAGATTTGGAAAGTGGCATCTACGTATATGTATCCTTGTTGCAGCTGATTCAAAGAGTTGAAAACTACACTAAAATAAAATCAAAAACTAAACTAAAACAAGACAAAACTAAAGCAAAACAAAACTAATTTTTTTTTTTTTTTTTGGAATGGGTTGCCTCCCATGAAGCGCCTTTCTTTAACGTCTTTGGCTAGATGTTCCTGGCTAAATGTTCGGTTAAGGGTTTGGGTTCCAGCTTTAGTCCCTGTGGTGATGGGTTAATAACATCTGCAACAAAAATAGGAGAGATATCGCTAGGGTGTTTCATGGCATCATAAATGTTAAATTTAATCCCTTCACCATCAAATTCCATAGTGAGGGTACCATCATTTACATAAATTTTAGTCTTGGATGTCTTAAGAAATGGTCGCCCTAATAATATCATTGATGAATCATGAGAATCATTATCTTCCATATCAAGCACATAAAAATCAGTAGGAAAGACCAACCTATTAACTTAAACTAAAACATCCTCTAGAACTCCCTCAGGGTAAACATTGGACCTGTCAGCAAGTTGAACAATAACACCCGTTTCCTTTAAAGGACCAACATTTAAACGTTGATAAACAGATAAAGGCATGACATTGATAGAAGCTCCTAGATCACACATGGCTTTAGCGATTCCAAGATTACCTATTTTGCAAGGAATGGTAAACATACCTGGATCCTTACATTTAGGAGGAAGCTTCTTCTGAATAATGGCTGAAACATTTTCACTTACACTAATCTTTTCATTGCCTTTCAGCTTCCTTTTGTTAGTGCACAAGTCCTTGAGAAATCTAGCATAGCGCGGTATTTGCCTAATTGCATCAATCAAAGGAATATTTACCTCAACTTTGCGAAAAGTTTCCAGAATCTCTTTTTCTTCCACTTCATTTTTGGATTTCGCTAATTTGGAGGGGAAAGGAGGTGGTATCAATGTGACCTTTGATGGCTCAACTAGAGACTTGCTAATCTGGTTGCCCTGCTGGCTTGGAGTCGAAATCTCTTTCTTAGTCTCTTCCTTAAGATTAGATGGATGTCCTTTCTTATTTGATCCCTGCAATTCTGTTCCACTTCTCAAGGTAATTGCATTAATGCTTTGCTTTGGATTTGTGATAGTTTGAGAAGGCAACTTACCTTGAGTTTCTAACCTATTGACAGTAGAAGCAAGTTGGCTCACCTGATTCTCCAAGTTTTGAATGCTTTGCTTTGTTTCCTCCTGAAATTGTTTGGTATTAACAGCGAGAGACTTAACAATATCCTCACGAGACATACCTGAGGTGGAAGGAGCTTGGGGCACTTGGTGTGATGGCTTAGGCTGGAATTGTTGGAAATGTTGAGGGTTATTGCCATATCAGAAGTTAGGATGATCCCTCCATCCAGGATTGTAAGTATTCGAATAAGGGTCATACTTCCTTTGTGGTTGTCCTGGGAATCCTCCTACAGCATTGGCGTGTTCATGATTGTCTTCTTGCAATGTGGGGCACATGTCAGTAGGGTGATTAGGAGCAGCACAAATCCCACAAGCCTTCACCTATTGTGTTTTTCCAAGAGCTAGCTGCTGCACAAGGGAGGTTAGATTAGAAATTTGATGTTCAAGGTTAGACACACTTACCTCATTTACCTTCCTTGAAGATGTATCATGCCTATACCCAAATTGTTGCGAATTGGCAGCCATGATGGAGATCAATTCCCTAGCTTGACCAGGGGTTTTATTTACTATGACGCCTCCACTTGCAGCATCCATCATCTTTCTTTCCATCAGAATCAGGCCTTCGTAGAAGTATTGGATGAGAAGTTGCTCAGATATTCCATGTTGTGGGCAGCTGGCACACAATTGCTTGAACCTCTCCCAATACTCATGAAGAGTCTCGGTGTCCCTCTGTTTTATGCTACAAATTTCTCTTCTTATACCAACGGCTCTGGATGTGGGGAAGAATTTGTCCAAGAAGAGTCTCACCATATCTGTCCAAGTGGTAATAGAACCTGGAGGCAAATAAAACAACCAATCTTTAGCTTTAGTACTTAAAGAAAATGGAAAAGCACGTAACTTAATTTGATCGTCGGTTATTCCATGCGGCCTCATGCTAGTACACACTATATGAAACTCTTTCAAATGCTTATGAGGATCTTCATTCTCAAGACTATGAAAGGTGGGTAGTAGATGTATCAACCTAGATTTCAACTTGAATTCCATAGCTAGTTCGGGGTAGTGAATATAAAGTGGTTGTTGATTCACATCCGGTGCAGCCAATTCTCGCAGTGTTCCCTCGGGATTTGCCATATCGTCTTCTTTTTCTGAATCAAGGGATGAATCAGACAAATCCGATGCTAAGTTCAGTCTAGTGGATGATCTAGCTTCTCGTCGCAGTCTCTTAAGAGTCTTCTCAATCTCCGGATTATAATTGAATGCACCTGTCTGAGAAGAACGAGTCATACAAGAATAGAAATAAATTTGACACCAATCCCCGGCAATGGCGCCAAAATTTGATGGGTGTCGAATCCAACAAAAATAAAACCTACTCCTAGACAATTATATGATTTGCATATAGTGGTGAGTAGGGTCGAATCCACAGGGATTGGTTAAAAATATTTCTATTGAAAGAACATAAAGAGGAAACGGAAAATGGGGGGTTTTGTTTGTGAATTGAATAAGATTAAAACAAGATAAGAAAATTGAATATTGATAAAAGCCTAGCCAAAGGAATCAAGATAGTTTAAGTCTAGGAATTGATCATCGATGCAAGTGTTTTCTATTCTTAGTTCTAGATAAACTGGTTATGGTTATTAACCAGCTCTAACAACCTATCTCTCCTTACTTCCTCGATAACCTCAGACAAGCTCTTTGAATTATTTCTCTTATTGATTAGACAACCCTAGACAAGCGCTTAGGATTTAATCTATCAATAGCAATAAAATCTAGAGAGACCACCAATTCATGCCAATAGATTATAAGATAACCTATTTAAACATGATCATACACCTCCATAACATGAATTCGATTATCTATTCTTATAACCAAACATGTTATCGTGTCACTAAGACTAGAACAATCAAACAATTACGGATTTGATGTGCTAGTTGACAATATATTAACTTGCTAATTGAGTAGAAGAGCTCTATTCATACCAATCAACAAAGATAATAATGGCACAACGATCAGAAGATATATGAATACCCAAAAACAAAGAACAGAATAAATACAAGTCAATTAGACCTCACAATTCGTAGAGAATTAAACATCTATAACCCTTTGGCTAGAAAAGTAACATAGCCACTCATGTTCATAAGAAAAACGAAAATAAAAAGTAAAAACATGATGAAACCCAGATGCCTGCTCTGCCTCCAGTAAAGTCACTACAAATGTGTAGGTTGTTACTAAAAACAATGTAGTACCAAATACCACTACAACAAACGTCGTCTTTGCAAATATTGTCACTATAAACATTGTAACCACAAATATCATTGCGGCAATTGTCACTGCAAATATTGTCATTGCAAACATAGCAGCTACAAATATCATCACTACAAATGTTTTCAATATTGTTGCTGCCATCGCGTTGTAAATATCATCACCACAATTCTAATCACTCTAAGTAATGTCACTACAAATGTGCAGGTTGTTATTAAAAACAAAGTAGCTGCAAATACCACTACAACAAATGTTGTCGTTGCAAATATTGTCACTACAAACTTTGTAACCACTAATATCATTGCGGCAATTGTCACCGCAAATATTAAGATTGCAAACATAGAGGCTACAAATATCAACGCTACAAATGTTGTCAACATTGTTGCTACCATCGCATTATAAATGTCATGACCACAATTCTAATCACTCTAAGTAATGTCCCTTCAAATTTGCACGTTGTTATTACAAACAAAGCAGCAGCAAATACCACTATAACAAATGTTGTCGTTGCAAATATTGTCACTACAAACATTGTAACCACAAATATGATTGCGGCAATTGTCACCACAAACATTGTCGTTGCAAATATAGTTGCTACAAATATCAACGCTACAAATGTTGTTAGCATTGTTCCTACCATCGTGTTGTAAATATCATGGCCACAATTGTAATCACTCTAAGTAATGTCACTACAAATGTGCACGTTGTTATTACAAACAAAGTAGCTGCAAATACCACTACAACAAATGTAGTCGTTGCAAATATTGTCACAACAAACGTTGTAACCACAAATTTCATTGCGGCAATTGTCACTGCAAATATTGTCCTTACAATCATAGCTGCAACAAATATCAACGGTATAAATGTTGACAACATTGTTGCTATCATCCCGTTGTAAAGTATATATCATGACCACAATTGTAATCACTCTATGTAACGTCATTACAAATGTGCAGGTTGTTATTACAAACAAAGTTGCTGCAAATACCACTACAACAAATGTTGTCGTTGCAAATATTGTCACTACGAACTTTGTAACCACTAATATCATTGCGGCAATTGTCACCGCAAATATTATGATTGCAAACATAGCGGCTACAAATATCAACGATACAAATGTTGTCAACATTGTTGCTTCCATCGCGTTGTAAATATCATGACCACAATTGTAATCACTCTAAGTAATGTCACTACAAATGTGCAGGTTGTTATAACAAAAAAAATAGCTGCAAATACCACTACAACAAATGTTGTCTGTGCAAATATTGTCACTACAAACATTGTAACCACAAATATCATTGCGGCAATTCTCACCGGAAATATTGTGATTGCATACATAGCTGCTACAAATATCAACGCTACAAATGTTGTCAACATTGTTGCTACCATCGTGTTGTAAATTTCATGGCCACAATTGTAATCACTCTATGACAAATGTGCAGGTTGTTATTACAAACAAAGTAGCTGCAAATACCACTCCAACAAATGTTGTCGTTGCAAATATTGTCACTACGAACTTTGTAACCACTAATATCATTGCGGCAATTGTCACCGCAAATATTATGATTGCAACATGCGCTACAAATATCAACGCTACAATGTTGTCAGCATTGTTGTAGCATCACGTTGTAAATATCATGACCACAATTTAATCACTTTATGTAATGTCATACAAATGTGCAGGTTGTTATTAAAACAAGTAGCTGCAAATACCACTACAACAAATGTTGTCATTGCAAATATTATCACCAGAAACTTTGTAACCACTAATATCATTGCGGCAATTGTTACCGCAAATATTATGATTGCAAACATAGCGCTATAAATATCAGCCTACTAATGTTGTCAACATTGTTGTTACCAACGCGTTGTAAATATCATGACCACAATTGTAATCAGTTTAACTACACTTCAATGTGCACGTTGTTATTACAAACAAAGTAGTAGCAAATCCACTACAAAAATGTTGTCGTTGCAAATTTATCACTCAAACTTAACCACAATATCATTGCGGCATTGTCAACAATATTGACTTGCAACATAGCTGCTACAAATATCAACGCTACAAATGTTGTCAGCGTTGTTCCTACCATCCCGTTGTGAATATCATGACCACAATTGTAATCACTTTAAGTAATGTCACTACAAATGTGCACGTTGTTATTACAAACAAAGTACCTGCAAATACCACTACAACAAATGTTGTCGTTGCAAATATTGTCACTACAAACATTGTAACCACAAATATCATTGCTGCAATTGTCTCCGCAAATATTGTCATTGCAAACATAGCTGCTACAAATGTCAACACAACAAATGTTGTCAACATTGTTGCTACCATCGCGTTGTATATATCATGACCACAATTGTAATCACTCTATGTAACGTCATTACAAATTTGCAGGTTGTTATTACAAACAAAGTAGTCGCAAATACAACTACAACAAATGTTGTCGTTGCAAATATTGTCACTACAAACATTGTAACCACAAATATCATTGCGGCAATTGTCACGAAATATTGTGATTGCAACATAGCTGCTACAAATATCAACGCTACAATGTTGTCAACATTGTTGCTACCATCGGTTGTAATATCATGCCACAATTGTAATACTTAAGTAATGTCACTACAAATGTGCAGTTGTTATTACAAACAAAGTAGCTGCAAATACCACTACAACAATGTTGTCGTTGCAAATATTGTCACAAAACATTGTAACACAAATATCATTGCGGCAATTGTCACCAAATATTTGTTAAAATAGCTGCACAAATATCAACGCTAAAATGTTGAAACATTGTTGCTATCCATCGCGTGTAAATATCATGACCACAATTGAATCACTCTAAGTAATGTCACTACAAATGTGCAGGTTGTTATTACAAACAAAGTAGCTGCTATACCACTACAACAAATGTTGTCGTGCAAATATTTCACTACAAACTTGTAACCACAAATATCATTGCGGCAATTGTCACCGAAATTTATGATTACAACATAGCGCTACAAATATCAACGCTACAAATGTTGTCAACATTGTTGCTACCATCGCGTTGTAAATATCATGACCACAATTATAATCACTTTATGTAATGTCACTACAAATGTGCAGGTTGTTATTAAAATCAAAGTTGCTGCAAATACCACTACAACAAATGTTGTCATTCCAAATATTATCACCAGAAACTTGTAACCACTAATATCATTGTGGCAATTGTTACCGCAAATATTATGATTGCAAACATAGCGGCTACAAATATCAACCCTACTAATGTTGTCAACATTGTTGTTACCAACGCGTTGTAAATATCATGACCACAATTGTAATCAGTTTAACTACATTTCAAATGTGCACGTTGTTATTACAAACAAAGTAGTAGCAAATACCACTACAAAAAATGTTGTCGTTGCAAATATTATCACTACAAACATTGTAACCACAAATATCATTGCGGCAATTGTCACCACAAATATTGTCATTGCAAACATAGCTGCTACAAATATCAATGCTACAAATGTTGTCAGCGTTGTTCCTACCATCCCGTTGTAAATATCATGACCACAATTGTAATCACTTTAAGTAATGTCACTACAAATGTGCACGTTGTTATTACAAACAAAGTAGCTGCAAATACCACTACAACAAATGTTGTCGTTGCAAATATTGTCACTACAAACATTGTAACCACAAATATCATTGCGGCAATTGTCACCGGAAATAATGTGATTGCATAAATAGCTGCTACAAATATCAACGCCACAAATGTTGTCAACATTGTTGCTACCATCGTGTTGTAAATATCATGGCCACAATTGTAATCACTTTAAGTAATGTCACTACAAAAGTGCAGGTTGTTATTAAAAACAAAGTAGCTGCAAATACCACTACAACAAATGTTGTCGTTGCAAATATTGTCACTACAAACATTGTAACCACAAATATCATTGCGGCAATGGTCACCGCAAATATTGACATTGCAAACATAGCTGCTACAAATGTCACACTACAAATGTTGTCAACATTGTTGCTACCATCACGTTGTATATATCATGACCACAATTGTAATCACTCTATGTAACGTCATACAAATGTGCAGGTTGTTATTACAAACAAGTTGCTGCAATACCACTACAACAAATGTTGTCGTTGAATATTGTCACTACAACTTGTAACCACTAATATCATTGCGGCAATGTCACCGCAAATATTATATTGCAAACATAGCGCTACAAATATCAACGATACAAATGTTGTCAACATTGTTGCTCCATCGCGTTGTAAATATCATGACCACAATTGTAATCACTCTAAGTAATGTCACTACAAATGTGCAGGTTGTTATAACAAAAAAAATAGCTGCAAATACCACTACAACAAATGTTGTCTGTGCAAATATTGTCACTACAAACATTGTAACCACAAATATCATTGCGGCAATTCTCACCGGAAATATTGTGATTGCATACATAGCTGCTACAAATATCAACGCTACAAATGTTGTCAACATTGTTGCTACCATCGTGTTGTAAATTTCATGGCCACAATTGTAATCACTCTATGTAACGTCATTACAAATGTGCAGGTTGTTATTACAAACAAAGTAGCTGCAAATACAACTCCAACAAATGTTGTCGTTGCAAATATTGTCACTACGAACTTTGTAACCACTAATATCATTGCGGCAATTGTCACCGCAAATATTATGATTGCAAACATAGCGGCTACAAATATCAACGCTACAAATGTTGTCAGCATTGTTGCTAGCATCACGTTGTAAATATCATGACCACAATTATAATCACTTTATGTAATGTCACTACAAATGTGCAGGTTGTTATTAAAAACGAAGTAGCTGCAAATACCACTACAACAAATGTTGTCATTGCAATTTATCACCAAAACTTTGTAACCACAATATCATTGCGGCAATTGTTACCGCAATATTATGATTGCAACATAGCGGCTATAAATATCACCTACTAATGTTGTCAACATTGTTGTTACCAACGCGTTGTAAATATCATGACCACATTGTAATCATTTAATAATTCAAATGTGCAGTTGTTATTACAAACAAAGTAGTAGCAAATACCACTACAAAAATGTTGTCGTTGCAAATATTATCACTACAAACATTGTAACCACAAATATCATTGCGGCAATTGTCACCACAAATATTGACTTCGCAAACATAGCTGCTACAAATATCAACGCTACAAATGTTGTCACTTGTTCCTACCATCCGTTGTGAATATCATGACCACAATTGTAATCACTTTAAGTAATGTCACTACAAATGTGCACGTTGTTATTACAAACAAAGTACCTGCAAATACCACTACAACAAATGTTGTCGTTGCAAATATTGTCACTACAAACATTGTAACCACAAATATCATTGCTGCAATTGTCTCCGCAAATATTGTCATTGCAAACATAGCTGCTACAAATGTCAACACAACAAATGTTGTCAACATTGTTGCTACCATCGCTTGTATATATCATGACACAATTGTAATCACTCTAGTAAGTCATTACAAATTGCAGGTTGTTATTACAAACAAAGTAGTCGCAAATACAACTACAACAAATGTTGTCGTTGCAAATATTGTCACTACAAACATTGTAACCACAAATATCATTGCGGCAATTGTCACCGGAAATATTGTGATTGCATACATAGCTGCTACAAATATCAACGCTACAAATGTTGTCAACATTGTTGCTACCATCGTGTTGTAAATATCATGGCCACAATTGTAATAACTCTAAGTAATGTCACTACAAATGTGCACGTTGTTATTACAAACAAAGTAGCTGCAAATACCACTACAACTAATGTTGTCGTTGCAAATATTGTCACAACAGACATTGTAAACACAAATATCATTGCGGCAATTGTCACCACAAATATTGTGCTTACAAATATAGCTGCAACAAATATCAACGCTATAAATGTTGACAACATTGTTGCTATCATCGCGATGTAAATATCATGACCACAATTGTAATCACTCTAACTAATGTCACTACAAATGTGCAGGTTGTTAGTACAAACAAAGTACCTGCAAATACCACTACAACAAATGTTGTCGTTGCAAATATTGTCACTACAAACATTGTAACCACAAATATCATTGCTGCAGTTGTCTCCGCAAATATTGTCATTGCAAACATAGCTGCTACAAATGTCAACACTACAAATGTTGTCAACATTGTTGCTACCATTGCGTTGTATATATCATGACCACAATTGTAATCACTCTATGTAACGTCATTACAAATGTGCAGGTTGTTATTACAAACAAAGTAGTCGCAAATACAACTACAACAAATGTTGTCGTTACAAATATTGTCACTACAAACTTTGTAACCACTAATATCATTGCGGCAATTATCACCGCAAATATTATGATTGCAAACATAGCGGCTACAAATATCAACGCTACAAATGCTGTGAACATTGTTGCTTCCATCGCGTTGTAAATATCATGACCACAATTGTAATCACTCTAAGTAATGTCACTATAAATGTGCAGGTTGTTATTACAAAAAAAATAGCTGCAAATACCACTACAACAAATGTTGTCGGTGCAAATATTGTCACTACAAACATTGTAACCACAAATATCATTGCGGCAATTGTCACCGGAAATATTGTGATTGCATACATAGCTGCTACAAATATCAACGCTACAAATGTTGTCAACATTGTTGCTACCATCGTGTTGTAAATATCATGGCCGCAATTGTAATCACTCAAAGTAATGTCACTACAAATGTGCACGTTGTTATTACAAACAAAGTAGCTACAAATACCACTACAACAAATGTTGTCGTTGCAAATATTGTCACAACAGACATTGTAACCACAAATATCATTGCGGCAATTGTCACCGCAAATATTGTCCTTACAAACATTGCTGCAACAAATATCAACGCTGTAAATGATGACAACATTGTTGCTATCATCGCGATGTAAATATCATGACCACAATTGTAATCACTCTAAGTAATGTCACTACAAATGTGCAGGTTGTTATTATAAACAAAGTAGCTGCAAATACCACTACAACAAATGTTGTCCATGCAAATATTGCCACTATAAACATTGTAACCACAAATATCATTGCGGCAATTGTCACCGGAAATATTGTGATTGCATACATAGCTGCTTCAAAATTAACGCTACAAATGTTGTCAACATTTTTGCTACCATTGTGTTGTAAATATCATGGCCACAATTGTAATCACTCTAAGTAATGTCACTACAAATGTGCACGTTGTTATTACAAACAAAGTAGCTGCAAATACCACTACAACAAATGTTGTCGTTGCAAATATTGTCACTACAAACTTTGTAACCACTAATATCATTGCGGCAATTGTCACCGCAAATATTATGATTGCAAACATAGCGGCTACAAATATCAACGCTACAAATGTTGTCAACATTGTTGCTACCATCGCGTTGTAAATATCATGACCGCAATTGTAATCACTTTATGTAATGTCACTACAAATGTGCAGGTTGTTATTACAAACAAAGTAGCTGCAAATACAACTGCAACAAATGTTGTCGTTGCAAATATTGTCACTAGAAACTTGTAACCACTAATATCATTGCGGCAGTTGTCACCGCAAATATTATGATTGCAAACATAGCGGCTACAAATATCAACGCTACAAATGTTGTCAACATTGTTGCTACCATCGCGTTGTAAATATCATGACCACAATTGTACTCACTCTAAGTAATGTCACATCAAATGTGCACGTTGTTATTACAAACAAAGTAGCAGCAAATACCACTATAACAAATGTTGTCGTTGCAAATATTGTCACTACAAACATTGTAACCACAAATATCATTGCGGCAATTGTCACCACAAATATTGTCGTTGCAAACATAGCTGCTACAAATATCAACGCCACAAATGCTGTCAGTATTGTTCCTACCAACGCGTTGTAAATATCATGACCACAGTTGTAATCACTTTAAGTAATGTCACTACAAATGTGCAGGCTGTTATTAATAAGAAAGTAGCTGCAAATACCACTACAACAAATGTTGCCGTTGCAAATATTGTCACTACAAACTTTGAAACCACTAATATCATTGCGGCAATTGTCACCGCAAATATTCTGATTGCAAACATAGCGGCTACAAACATCAACGCTACAAATGTTGTCAACCTTGTAGCTACCATCGCATTGTAAATATGATGACCACAATTGAAATCACTCTAAGTAATGTCATTACAAATGTGCACGTTGTTATTATAAACAAAGTAGCTGCAAATACCACTATAACAAATGTTGTCGTTGCAAATATTGTCACTACAAACATTGTAACCACAAATATCATTCCGGCAATTGTCACCGCAAATATTGTCCTTGCAAACTTAGCTGCAACAAATATCAACGCTATAAATGTTGACAACATTGTTGCTACCATTACGTAGTAAATATCATGACCACAAATGTAATCACTCTAAGTAATGTCACTACAAATGTGCAGGTTGTAATTACAAACAAAGTAGCTACAAATACCACTACAACAAATGTTGTCGTTGCAAATATTGTCACTACAAACTTTGTAACCACTAATACCATTGCAGCAATTGTCACCGCAAATATTGTGATTGCAACCATAGCGGCTACAAATATCAACGCTACAAATGTTGTCAACATTGTTGCTACCATCGCGTTGTAAATATCATGACCACAATTGTAATCACATTATGTAATGTCACTACAAATGTGCAGGTTGTTATTACAAACAAAGTACCTGCAAATACCACTACAACAAATGTTGTCGTTGCAAATATTGTCACTAGAAACTTTGTAACCACTAATATCATTGCGGCAATTGTCACCGAAAATATTATGATTTCAAAGATAGCGACTACAAATCTCAATGCTACAAATGTTGTCAACATTGTTGTTACCAACGCGTTGTAAATATCATGACCACAATTGTAACAAGTCTTACTACACTTCAAATGTGCACGTTGTTATTACAAACAATGTAGTAGCAAATACCACTACAACTAATGTTGTCGTTGCAAATATTGTCACTACAAGCATTGTAACCACAAATGTCATTGCGGCAATTTTCACCACAAATATTGTCGTTGCAAACGTAGCAGCTACAAATATCATCGCTACAAATGTTGTCAGCATTGTTCCTACCATCGCGTTGTAAATATCATGACCACAATTGTAATCACTTTAAGTAATGTCACTACAAATGTGCAGGTTGTTATTAAAAACAAAGTAGCTGCAAATACCACTACAACAAATGTTGTCGTTGCAAATATTGTCACTACAAACATTTTAACCACTAATATCATTGCGGCAATTGTCACCGCAAATATTGTGATTGCATACATAGCTGCTGCAAATATCAACGCCACAAATGTTGTCAACATTGTTGCTACCATCGTGTTGCAAATATCATGGCAACAATTGTAATCACTCTAAGTAATGTCACCACAAATGTGCAGGTTGTTATTAAAAACAAAGTAGCTGCAAATACCACTACAACAAATGTTGTCGTTGCAAATATTGTCACTAGAAACTTTGTAACCACTAATATCATTGCGGCAATTGTCACCGAAAATATTATGATTGCAAAGATAGCGACTACAAATCTCAATGCTACAAATGTTGTCAACATTGTTGTTACCAACGCGTTGTAAATATCATGACCACAATTGTAATAAGTCTTACTACACTTCAAATGTGCACGTTGTTATTACAAACAATGTAGTAGCAAATACCACTACAACAAATGTTGTCGTTGCAAATATTGTCACTACAAACATTGTAACCACAAATGTCATTGCGGCAATTTTCACCACAAATATTGTCGTTGCAAACGTAGCTGCTACAAATATCATCGCTACAAATGTTGTCAGCATTGTTCCTACCATCGCGTTGTAAATATCATGACCACAATTGTAATCACTTTAAGTAATGTCACTACAAATGTGCAGGTTGTTATTAAAAACAAAGTAGCTGCAAATACCACTACATCAAATGTTGTCGTTGCAAATATTGTCAATACAAACATTGTAACCACTAATATCATTGCGGCAATTGTCACCGCAAATATTCTGATTGCAAACATAGCGGCTACAAATATCAACGCAACAAATGTTGTCAACCTTGTTGCTACCATCTCGTTGTAAATATCATGACTACAATTGAAATCACTATAAGAAATGTCACTACAAATGTGCAGGTTGTTATTACAAACAAAGTAGCTGCAAATACAACTACAACAAATGTTGTCCTTGCAAATATTGTCACTAAAACATTGTAACCACAAATATCATTGCGGCAATTGTCACTGCAAATATTGTGATTGCATACAAAGCTGCTACAAATATCTACGCTACAAATATTGTCAACATTGTTCCCACCATCGTGTTGTAAATATCATGGCCACAATTGTAATAAGTCTAAGTAATTTCACTACAAATGTGCACGATGTTATTACAAACAAAGTAGCTGCAAATACCACTACAACAAATGTTGTCGTTGAAAATATTGTCACTACAAACATTGTAACCGCAAATATCATTGCGGCAATTGTCACCGCAAATATTATGATTGTAGACATAGTTGCTACAAATAACAGCGCTACAAATGTTGTCAACATTGTTGCTACCATCGCGTTGTAAATATCATGTCCACAATTGTAATCTCTCGAAGTAATGTCACTACAAATGTGCAGCTTGTTATTAAAAACAAAGTAGCTGCAAATACCACTACAACAAATGTTGTCGTTGCAAATGTTGTCACTACAAACATTGTAACCACTAATATCGTTGCGGCAATTGTCACCTCAAATATTCTGATTGCAAACATAGCGGCTACAAATATCAACGCTACAAATGTTGTTAACATTGTTGCTACCATCTCGTTGTAAATATCATGACCACAATTGTAATCACTATAAGAAATGTCACTACAAATGTGAAGGTCGTTTTTACAAACAAAGTAGCTGCAAATACCACTACAACAAATGTTGTCCTTGCAAATATTGTCACTAAAACATTGTAACCACAAATGTCATTGCGGTAATTTTCGCTGCAAATATTGTGATTGCATACAAAGCTGCTACAAATATCAACGCTACAAATATTGTCAACATTGTTCCTACCATCATGTTGTAAATATCATGGCCACAATTGTAATCAGTCTAAGTAATGTCACTACAAATGTGCACGTTGTTATTACAAACAATGTAGCTGCAAATACCACTACAACAAATGTTGTCGTTGCAAATATTGTCACTACAAACATTGTAACCACAAATATCGTTGCGGCAATTGTCACCTCAAATATTCTGATTGCAAACATAGCGGCTACAAATATCAACGCTACAAATGTTGTTAACATTGTTGCTACCATCTCGTTGTAAATATCATGACCACAATTGTAATCACTATAAGAAATGTCACTACAAATGTGAAGGTCGTTTTTACAAACAAAGTAGCTGCAAATACCACTACAACAAATGTTGTCCTTGCAAATATTGTCACTAAAACATTGTAACCACAAATGTCATTGCGGTAATTTTCACTGCAAATATTGTGATTGCATACAAAGCTGCTACAAATATCAACGCTACAAATATTGTCAACATTGTTCCTACCATCATGTTGTAAATATCATGGCCACAATTGTAATCAGTCTAAGTAATGTCACTACAAATGTGCACGTTGTTATTACAAACAATGTAGCTGCAAATACCACTACAACAAATGTTGTCGTTGCAAATATTGTCACTACAAACATTGTAACCACAAATATCATTGCGGCAATTGTCACTGCAAATATTGTCCTTGCAAACATAGCTGCAACAAATGTCAGCACTACAAATGTTGTCAATATTGTTGTTACCATCGCGTTGTAGATATCATGACCATAATTGTAATCACTCTAAGTATTGTCACTACAAATGTGCAGGTTGTTACTACAGACAGATTAGCTGCAAATGCCAATACAACATACGTTGTCTTTGGAAAAATTGTCACTACAAACATTGTAACCATAAATATTTTTGCGGCAATTGTCACCGCAAATATTATGCTTGCAAACATAGCTACTACAATTATCAATGCTACAAATGTTGTCAACAATGCCGCTATCATCGCGCACTAAATATCATGGCTACAACTGTAATCACACTCAGTATTGTCACTACAAAAGTCCATTTTGTTACTACAAATTGAGTAGTTGCAAATACCACTACAGCAAATGTTGTCGTTGAATATATTGTCCCTGCAAACATTGTAAGCACAAATATCAATGCGGCAATTGTCTGCACAAATATTGTCATTGCATACATAGCTGCTGCAAATATCAACACTACAAATGTTGTCAACATTGTTGCTACCATCGTGTTGCAAATATCATGGCAACAATTGTAATCACTCTAAGTAATGTCACCACAAATGTGCACGTTGTTATTACAAACAAAGTAGCGGCAAATACCACTACAACAAATGTTGTCGTTGCAAATATTGTCACTACAAACATTGTAACCGCAAATATCATTGCGGCAATAGTCACCGCAAATATTGTCCTTGGAAACATAGCTGCTACAAATGTGAACGCTACAAATGTTGTCAGCATTGTTCCTACCATCGCGTTGCAAATATCATGACAACAATTGTAATCACTTTAAGTAACGTCACTACAAATGTGCATGTTGTTATTAAAAACAAAGTAGTTGCAAATACCACTACAACAAATGTTGTCCTTGCAAATATTGTCACTACAAACATTTTAACCACTAATATCATTGCAGCAATTGTCACCGCAAATATTGTAATTGCAAACGTAGCGGCTACAAATATCAATGCTACAAATGTTGTCAACATTGTTGCAACCATCGCATTGTAAATATCATGACCACAATTGTAATCACTCTAAGTAATGTCACTTCAAATGTGCACGTTGTTATTACAAACAAAGTAGCTGCAAATACCACTACAACAAATGTTATCGTTGCAAATATTGTCACTACAAACATTATGACAACAAATATCATTGCGGCAATTGTCACCGCAAATATTGTCGTTGCAAACATACCCGCTACAAATGTCAACGCTACAAATGTTGTCAACATTGTTCCTACCATCGCATTGTAAATATCATGACAACAATTGTAATCACTTTAAGTAATGTCACTACAAATGTGCTAGTTGTTATTAAAAACAAAGTAGCTACAAATACCACTATAACAAATGTTGTCCTTGCAAATATTGTCACTACAAACATTGTAACCACAAATATCATTGCGACAATTGCCACTGCAAATATTGTCATTGCAAACATAGCTGCAGCAAATATCAACGCCACAAATGTTGTTAACATTGTTGCTACCGTCGTGTTGCAAATATCATGGCAACAATTGTAATCGCTCTAAGTAATGTCACCACAAATGTGCAAGTTGTTATTACAAACAAAGTAGCTGCAAATACCACTACAACAAATGTTGTCGTTGCAAATATTGTCACTACAAACATTGTAACCACAAATATCATTGCGGCAATTGTCCCCGCAAATATTGTCCTTGCAAACATAGCTGCAACAAATGTCAGCACTACAAATGTTGTCAATATTGTTCTTACCATCGCGTTGTAGATATCATGACCATAATTGTAATCACTCTAAGTATTGTCACTACAAATGTGCAGGTTGTTACTACAGACAGATTAGCTGCAAATGCCAATAGAACATATGTTGTCTTTGGAAAAATTGTCACTACAATCATTGTAACCATAAATATTTTTGCGGCAATTGTCACCGCAAATATTATGCTTGCAAACATAGCTACTATAATTATCAATGCTACAAATGTTGTCAACAATGCCGCTATCATCGCGCACTAAATATCATGGCTACAACTGTAATCACATTCAGTATTGTGACTACAAAAGTCCATTTTGTTACTACAAATTGAGTAGTTGCAAATACCACTACAGCAAATGTTGTCGTTGAAAATATTGTCCCTACAAACATTGTAAGCACAAATATCATTGCGGCAATTGTCTGCACAAATATTGTCATTGCATACATAGCTGCTGCAAATATCAACACTACAAATGTTGTCAACATTGTTGCTACCATCGTGTTGCAAATATCATGGCAACAATTGTAATCACTCTAAGTAATGTCACCACAAATGTGCACGTTGTTATTACAAACAAAGTAGCTGCAAATACCACTACAACAAATGTTGTCGTTGCAAATATTGTCACTACAAACATTGTAACCGCAAATATCATTGCGGCAATAGTCACCGCAAATATTGTCCTTGCAAACATAGCCGCTACAAATGTGAACGCTACAAATGTTGTCAGCATTGTTCCTACCATCGCGTTGCAAATATCATGACAACAATTGTAATCACTTTAAGTAACGTCACTACAAATGTGCATGTTGTTATTAAAAACAAAGTAGTTGCAAATACCACTACAACAAATGTTGTCCTTGCAAATATTGTCACTACAAACATTATGACCACAAATATCATTGCGGCAATTGTCACCGCAAATATTGTCGTTGCAAACATACCTGCTACAAATGTCAACGCTATAAATGTTGTCAACATTGTTCCTACCATCGCATTGTAAATATCATGACAACAATTGTAATCACTTTAAGTAATGTCACTACAAATGTGCTAGTTGTTATTAAAAACAAAGTAGCTGCAAATACCACTATAACAAATGTTGTCCTTGCAAATATTGTCACTACAAACATTGTAACCACAAATATCATTGCGACAATTGTCACTGCAAATATTGTGATTGCATACATAGCTGCAGCAAATATCAACGCCACAAATGTTGTCAACATTGTTGCTACCGTCGTGTTGCAAATATCATGGCAACAATTGTAATCACTCTAAGTAATGTCACCACAAATGTGCAAGTTGTTATTACAAACAAAGTAGCTGCAAATACCACTACAACAAATGTTGTCGTTGCAAATATTGTCACTACAAACATTGTAACCACAAATATCATTGCGGCAATTGTCACCGCAAATATTGTCCTTGCAAACATAGCTGCAACAAATATCAACGCTATAAATGTTGAAAACATTGTTGCTACCATGGCCATGTAAATATCATGACCACAATTGTAATCTCTCTAAGTAATGTCACTACAAATGTGGAGGTTGTTATTAAAAACAAAGTAGCTGCAAATACCACTACAACAAATGTTGTCGTTGCAAATATTGTCACTACAAACATTGTAACCACAAATATCATTGCGGCAATTGTCCCCGCAAATATTGTCCTTGCAAACATAGCTGCAACAAATGTCAGCACTACAAATGTTGTCAATATTGTTGTTACCATCGCGTTGTAGATATCCTGACCATAATTGTAATCATTCTAAGTATTGTCACTACAAATGTGCAGGTTGTTACTACAGACAGAGTAGCTGCAAATGCCAATAAAACATACGTCGTCTTTGGAAAAATTGTCACTACAAACATTGTAGCCATAAATATTTTTGCGGCAACTGTCACCGCAAATATTATGATTGCAAACATAGCTACTACAATTATCAAAGCTACAAATGTTGTCAACAATGCCGCTATCATCGCGCACTAAATATCATGGCTACAATTGTAATCACACTCAGTATTGTCACTAGAAAAGTCCATGTTGTTACTACAAACTGAGTAGTTGCAAATACCACTACAGCAAATGTTGTCGTTGCAAATGTTGTCCCTACAAACATTGTAACCACAAATATCATTGCGGCAATTGTCTGCACAAATTTTGTCATTGCAAACATAGCAGCTAAAAATATCAATGCTACAAATGTTGTCAGCATTGTTCCTACCATCGCGTTGTAAATATCATGACGACAATTGTAATCACTTTAAGTAATGTCACTACAAAAGTGCAGGTTGTTATTAAAAACAAAGTAGTTGCAAATACCACTACAACAAATGTTGTCGTTGCAAATATTGTCACTACAAAAATTGTAACCACTAATATCATTGCAGCAATTGTCACCGCAAATATTATAATTGCAAACGTAGCGGCTACAAATATCAATGCTACAAATGTTGTCAACATTGTTGCAACCATCGCGTTGTAAATATCATGACCACAATTGTAATCACTCTAAGTAATGTCACTTCAAATGTGCACGTTGTTATTACAAACAATGTAGCTGCAAATACCACTACAACAAATGTTGTCGTTGCAAATATTGTCACTACAAACATTATGACCACAAATATCATTGCGGCAATTGTCACCACAAATATTGTCGTTGCAAACATACTTGCTACAAATGTCAATGCTACAAATGTTGTCAACATTGTTCCTACCATCGCATTATAAATATCATGACAACAATTGTAATCACTTTAAGTAATGTCACTACAAATGTGCTAGTTGTTATTAAAAACAAAGTAGCTGCAAATACCACTCTAACAAATGTTGTCCTTGCAAATATTGTCACTACAAACATTGTAACCACAAATAACATTGCGACAATTGTCACTACAAATATTGTGATTGCATACATAGCTGCTGCAAATATCAACGCTACAAATGTTGTCAACATTGTTGCTACCATCGTGTTGCAAATATCATGGCAACGTTTGTAATCACTCTAAGTAATGTCACCACAAATGTGCAAGTTGTTATTACAAACAAAGTAGCTGCAAATACCACTACAACAAATGTTGTCGTTGCAAATATTGTCACTACAAACAATGTAACCACAAATATCATTGCGGCAATTGTCTGCACAAACATTGTCATTGCAAACATAGCAGCTACAAATATCAATGCTACAAATGTTGTCAGCATTGTTCCTACCATCCCGTTGTAAATATCATGACGACAATTGTAATCACATTAAGTAATGTCACTACAAAAGTGCAGGTTGTTATTAAAAACAAAGTAGCTGCAAATACCACTACAACAAATGTTGTCGTTGCAAATATTGTCACTACAAAAATTGTAACCTCTAATATCATTGCGGCAATTGTCACCGCAAATATTATGATTACAAACGTAGCGGATACAAATATCAACGCTACAAATGTTGTCAACATTGTTGCTACCAACGCGTTGTAAAAATTATGACCACAACTGTAATCACTCTAAGTAATGTCACTTCAAATGTGCATGTTGTTATTACAAACAAAGCAGCTGCAAATACCACTACAACAAATGTTGTCGTTGCAAATATTGTCACTACAAACATTGTAACCACAAATATCATTGCGGCAATTGTCACCACAAATATTGTCGTTGCAAACATAGCTGCTACAAATGTGAACGCTACAAATGTTGTCAGCATTGCTCCTACCATCGCGTTGCAAATATCATGACAACAATTGTAATCACTTTAAGTGACGTCACTACAAATGTGCAGGTTGTTATTAAAAACAAAGTAGCTGCAAATACCACTACAACAAATGTTGTCCTTGCAAATATTGTCACCACAAACATTTCAACCACTAATATCATTGCAGCAATTGTCACCGCAAATATTATAATTGCAAACGTAGCGGCTACAAATATCGATGCTAGAAATGATGTCAACATTGTGGCAACCATCGCGTTGTAAATATCATGACCACAATTGTAATCACTCTAAGTAATGTCACTTCAAACGTGCACGTTGTTATTACAAACAATGTAGCTGCAAATACCACTACAACAAATGTTGTCGTTGCAAATATTGTCACTACAAACATTATGACCACAAATATCATTGCGGTAATTGTCACCACAAATATTGTCGTTGCAAACATACCTGCTACAAATGTCAATGCTACAAATGTTGTCAACATTGTTCCTACCATCGCATTGTAAATATCATGACAACAATTGTAATCACTTTAAGTAATGTCACTACAAATGTGCTAGTTGTTATTAAAAACAAAGTAGCTGCAAATACCACTATAACAAATGTTGTCCTTGTAAATATTGTCACTACAAACATTGTAACGACAAATATCATTGCGACAATTGTCACTACAAATATTGTGATTGCATACATAGCTGCTGCAAATATCAACACTACAAATGTTGTCAACATTGTTGCTACCATCGTGTTGCAAATATCATGGCAACATTTGTAATCACTCTAAGTAATGTCACCACAAATGTGCAAGTTGTTATTACAAACAAAGTAGCTGCAAATACCACTACAACAAATGTTGTCGTTGCAAATATTGTCACTACAAACATTGTAACCACAAATATCATTGCGGCAATTGTCACCGCAAATATTGTCCTTGCAAACATAGTGCAACAAATGTCAGCACTACAAATGTTGTCAATATTGTTGTTACCATCGCGTTGTAGATATCCTGACCATAATTGTAATCACTCTAAGTAATGTGACTACAAATGTGCAGGTTGTTACTACAGACAGAGTAGCTGCAAATGCCAATACAACATACGTCGTCTTTGGAAAAATTGTCACTACAAACATTGTAACCATAAATATTTTTGCGACAACTGTCACCGCAAATATTATGGTTGCAAACATAGCTACTACAATTATCAATGCTACAAATGTTGTCAACAATGCCGCTATCATCTCGCACTAAATATCATGGCTACAATTGTAATCCCACTCAGTATTGTCACTACAAAAGTCCATGTCGTTACTACAAACTGAGTAGTTGCAAATACCACTACAGCAAATGTTGTCGTTGCAAATATTGTCACTACAAATATTGTAACCACAAATATCATTGCGGCAATTGTCTGCACAAATATTGTCATTGCAAACATAGCAGCTACAAATAGCAATGCTACAAATGTTGTCAGCATTGTTCCTACCATCGCGTTGTAAATATCATGACGACAATTGTAATCACTTTAAGTAATGTCACTACAAAAGTGCAGGTTGTTAATAAAAACAAAGTAGCTGCAAATACCACTACAAAAAATGTTGTCGTTGCAAATATTGTCACTACAAAAATTGTAACCTCTAATATCATTGCGGCAATTGTCACCGCAAATATTATGATTACAAACGTAGCGGATACAAATATCAACGCTACAAATGTTGTCAACATTGTTGCTACCAACGCGTTGTAAAAATCATGACCACAACTGTAATCACTCTAAGTAATGTCACTTCAAATGTGCACGTTGTTATTACAAACAAAGCAGCTGCAAATACCACTACAACAAATGTTGTCGTTGCAAATATTGTCACTATAAACATTGTAACCACAAATATCATTGCGGCAATTGTCACCACAAATATTGTCGTTGCAAACATAGCTGCTACAAATGTCAACGCTACAAATGTTGTCAGCATTGTTCCTACCATCGCGTTGCAAATATCATGACAACAATTGTAATCACTTTAAGTAACGTCACTACAAATGTGAAGGTTGTTATTAAAAACAAAGTAGCTGCAAATACCACTACAACAAATGTTGTCCTTGCAAATATTGTCACCACAAACATTTCAACCACTAATATCATTGCAGCAATTGTCACCGCAAATATTATAATTGCAAACGTAGCGGCTACAAATATCAATGCTACAAATGTTGTCAACATTGTTGCAACCATCGCGTTGTAAATATCATGACCACAATTGTAATCACTCTAGGTAATGTCACTTCAAATGTGCACGTTGTTATTACAAACAAAGTAGCTGCAAATACCACTACAACAAATGTTGACGTTGCAAATATTGTCACTACAAACATTATGACTACAAATATCATTGCGGCAATTGTCACCACAAATATTGTCGTTGCAAACATACCTGCTACAAATGTCAACATTACAAATGTTGTCAACATTGTTCCTACCATCGCATTGTAAATATCATGACAAGAATTGTAATCACTTTAACTAATGTCACTACAAATGTGCTAGTTGTTATTAAAAACAAAGTAGCTGCAAATACCACAACAACAAATGTTGTCCTTGCAAATATTGTCACTAAAAACATTGTAACCACAAATATCATTGCGACAATTGTCACCGCAAATATTGTGATTGCATACATAGCTGCTGCAAATATCAACGCTACAAATGTTGTCAACATTGTTGCTACCATCGTGTTGCAAATATCATGGCAACAATTGTAATCACTCTAAGTAATGTCACCACAAATGTGCACGTTGTTATTACAAACAAAGTAGCTGCAAATACCACTACAACAAATGTTGTCGTTGCAAATATTGTCACTACAAACATTGTAACCATAAATATCATTGCGGCAATTGTCACCGCAAATATTGTCCTTGCAAACATAGTTGCAACAAATATCAACGCTATAAATGTTGACAACATTGTTGCTACCATCGCCTTGTAAATATCATGACCACAATTGTAATCTCTCTAAGTAATGTCACTACAAATGTGGAGGTTGCTATTAAAAACAAAGTAGCTGCAAATACCACTACAACAAATGTTGTCGTTGCAAATATTGTCACTACAAATATTGTAACCACTAATATCATTGCGGCAATTGTCACCGCAAATATTCTGATTGCAAACATAGCGGCTACAAATATCAACGCAACAAATGTTGTCAACCTTGTTGCTACCGTCTCGTTGTAAATATCATGACCACAATTGAAATCACTATAAGAAATGTCACTACAAATGTGCAGGTTCTTATTACAAACAAAGTAGCTGCAAATACCACAACAACAATTGTTGTCCTTGCAAATATTGTCACTAAAACATTGTAACCACAAATATCATTGCGGTAATTTTCACTGCAAATATTGTGATTGCATACAAAGCTGCTACAAATATCAACGCTACAAATATTGTCAACATTGTTCCTACCATCGTGTTGTAAATATCATGGCCACAATTGTAATCAGTCTGGGTAATGTCACTACAAATGTGCACGTTGTTATTACAAACAAAGTAGCTGCAAATACCACTACATCAAATGTTGTCGTTGCAAATATTGTCACTACAAACATTGTAACCACAAATATCATTGCGGCAATTGTCACCGCAAATATTGTCCTTTCAAACATAGCTGAAACAAATGTCAGCACTACAAATGTTGTCAATATTGTTGTTACCATCGCGTTGTAAATATCATGACCATAATTGTAATCACTCAAATTATTGTCACTACAAATGTGCAGGTTGTTACAACAGACAGATTAGCTGCAAATGCCAATACAACATATGTCATCTTTGGAAAAGTTGTCACTACAAACATTGTAACCATAAATATTTTTGCGGCAATTGTCACCGCAAATATTATGATTGCAAACATAGCTACTACAATTATCAATGCTATAAATGTTGTCAACAATGCCGCTATCATCGCGCACTAAATATCATGGCTACAACTGTAATCACACTCAGTATTGTCACTACAAAAGTCCATGTTGTTACTACAAACTGAGCAGTTGCAAATACCACTACAGCAAATGTTGTCGTTGAAAATATTGTCCCTACAAACATTGTAACCACAAATATCATTGCGGCAATTGTCTGCACAAATATTGTCATTGCAAACATAGCAGCTACAAATATCAATGCTACAAATGTTGTCAGCATTGTTCCTACCATCGCGTTGTAAATATCATGACGACAATTGTAATCACTTTAAGTAATGACACTACAAAAGTGCTGGTTGTTATTAAAAACAAAGTAGCTGCAAATACCACTACAACAAATGTTGTCGTTGCAAATATTGTCACTACAAAAATTGTAACCTCTAATATCATTGTGGCAATTGTCACCGCAAATATTATGATTACAAACGTAGCGGCTACAAATATCAACGCTACAAATGTTGTCAACATTGTTGCTACCAACGCGTTGTAAAAATCATGACCACAACTGTAATCACTCTAAGTAATGTCACTTCAAATGTGCACGTTGTTATTACAAACAAAGCAGCTGCAAATACCACTACAACAAATGTTGTCGTTGAAAATATTGTCACTACAAACATTGTAACCACAAATATCATTGCGGCAATTGTCACCACAAATATTGTCGTTGCAAACATAGCTGCTACAAATGTCAACGCTACAAATGTTGTCAGCATTGTTCCTACCATCGCGTTGCAAATATCATGACAACAATTGTAATCACTTTAAGAAACGTCACTACAAATGTGCAGGTTGTTATTAAAAACAAAGTAGCTGCAAATACCACTACAACAAAAGTTGTCCTTGCAAATTTTGTCACTACAAACAATATAACCACAAATATCTTTGCGGAAATTGTCACCGCAAATATTGTGATTGCATACATAGTTGCTACAAATATCAACGCTATAAATCTTGTCAACATTGTTGCTACCATCGTGTTGTAAATATCATGGCAACTATTGTAATCACTTTATGTAATGTCACTACAAATGTGCACGTTGTTATTACAAACAAAGTAGCTGCAAATACCACTACAACAAATGTTGTCGTTGCAAATATTGTCAGTACAAACATTGTAACCACAAATATCATTGTGGCAATTGTTACCGCAAATATTGTCCTTGCAAACATAGCTGTAACAACTATCAACGCTATAAATGTTGACAACATTGTTGCTACCATCGCGTTGTAAATATCATGACCACAATTGTAATCACTCTAAGTAATGTCACTACAAATGTGCAGGTTGTTATTAAAAACAAAGTTGCTGCAAATACCACTACAACAAATGTTGTCGTTGCAAATATTGTCACTACAAACTTTGTAACCACTAATATCATTGCGGCAATTGTCACCGCAAGTATTTTGATTGCATACATTGTGGCTACAAATATCAACGCAACAAATGTTGTCAACCTTGTTGCTACCATCTCGTCGTAAATATCATGACCACAATTGAAATCACTCTAAGTAATGTCACTACAAATGTGCATGTTGTTATTACAAACAAAGTAGCTGCAAATACCGCTACAACAAATGTTGTCCCTGCAAATATTATCACTAAAACATTGTAACAACAAATATCATTGCGGCAATTGTCACCGCTAATATTGTGATTGGATACATAGCTGCTACAAATATCAACGCTACAAATGTTGTCAACATTGTTGCTTCCATTGTGTTCTAAATATCAAGGGCACAATTGTAATCACTCTAAGTAATGTCACTACAAAAGTGCAGGTTGTTATTACAAACAAAGTAGTTGCAAATACCACTACAACAAATGTTGTCGTTGCAAATATTGTCACTACAAACGTTATAACCACAAATATCATTATGGCAATTGTCACCGCAAATATGGTGATTGCAAATATCAACACTATAAATGTTGTCAACATTGCTGCTACCACCGCGCTGTAAATATCATGGCCACAATTCCAATCACTCTTAGTAATGTCACTACAAATGTGTAGGTTGTTATTACAAACAAAGTCGCTGCAAATAGCACAACAACAAAAGTTGTCGTTGCCAATATTATCACCATAAACATTGTTACCTGAAAATATCATTGCTATAATTGTCACCGCAAATATTGTGATTGCATACAAAGCTGCTACAATTATCAATGCTACAAATGTTGTCAACATTGTTGCTGCCATCGTGTTGTAAATATCATGTCCACGTTAGTAATCACTCTTAGTATTCTCACTACAAATGTCCATGTTGTTACTACAAACGAAGTAGCTGCAAATACCACTACAACAAATGTTGTTGTTGCAAATATTGTCACTACAATCATTGTAACTACAAATATCATTGCGGCAATTGTCACCGCAAATATTGTCGTTGCAAACATAGCTGCTACAAATTTCATCACTACAAATGTTGACAACATTGTTGCTACCATCGCGTTGTAATTAACATGGCCACAATTGTAATCACTCTAAGTAATGTCACTACAAATGTGCAGGTTGTTACTACAAACTATGTAGCAGCAAATACCAATACAATAAACGTCGTCTTTGCAAATATTGTCACTACAAACATTGTGACCACAAATATCATTGCGGCAACTATCATTGCAAATATTGTCATTGCAAACATAGCTACTACAAATATCATCACTACAAATGTTGTCAATATTGTTGCTACCATCGCATTGTTAATATCATGACCATAATTGTAATCACTCTAAGTAATGTCACTACAAATGTGCAGGTTGTCATTACAAACAAAGTAGCCGCTAATACCATTATAACAAATGTCGATGTTGCAAATATTGTCACTACAAACATTATAACCACAAATATCATTGCTGCAATTGTTACCGCAAATATTGTCATCGCAAACATAGCTGCTAAAAATATCATCACTACAAATGTTGTCAACATTTTTGTTACCATCGCGTTGTAAATATCATGGCCACAATTGTAATCACTCTAAGTATTGTCGGTACAAACATCCATGTTGTTACTACATACAAAGTAGCTCCAAATACTACTAAAACAAATGTTGTCGTTGCAAATATTGTCACTACAAACATTGTAACCACAAATATCAATGTGGCAATTGTCACCGCAAATATTGTGATTGCAAACATAGTTGCTGTAAATATCAACGCTCCAAATGTTGTTAAAATTGTTGCTACCATCGTGTAGTAAATATCTTGGCCAAAATTGTAATCACTCTTAGTAATGTCACTACAAATGTGCAGGATGATATTACAAACAAAGTAGCTGCAAATACCACTACCACAAATGTTGTCGTTGCAAATATTGTCACTACAAACTTTGTAACCACTAATATCATTGCGGCAATTGTCACCGCAAATATTTTCATTGCAAATATCAACGCTACAAATGTTGTCAACATTGCTGCTACCACTGCGCTGTAATTGTCATGGCCATAATTGTAATCACTCTTAGTAATGTCGCTACAAATGTGTAGGTTGTTATTACAAACAATGTAGCTGCAAATACCACTACAACAAATGTTGTCGTTGCCAATATTGTCACCACAAACTTTGTTACCTCAAAATATCATTGCTGCAATTATCACCACAAATATTGTGATTGCATACATAGCTGCTACAATTATCAACGCTACAAATGTTGTCAACATTATTACTGCCGTCGTGTTGTAAATATCATGGCCACAATTGTAATCACTCTTAGTATTGTCACTACAAATGTTCATGTTGTTACTACAAACGAAGTAGCTGCAAATACCACTACAACAAATGTTGTTGCTGCAAATATTGTCACTACAATCATTGCAACCACAAATATCATTGCGGTAATTGTCACCTCAAATATTGTCATTGCAAACATAGCTACTACAAATTGCATCACTACAAATGTTGACAACATTGCTGCTACCATCGCATTGTAATTATCATGGCCACAATTGTAATCACTCTAAGTAATGTCGCTACAAATGTGCAGGTTGTTACTACAAACAATGTAGCAGCAAATGCCACTACAACAAACGTCGTCTTTGCAAATATTGTCACTATAAATGTTCATGTTGTTACTACAAACGAAGTAGCTGCAAATACCACTACAACAAATGTTGTTGTTGCAAATATTGTCACTACAATCATTGCAACCACAAATATCATTGTGGCAATTATCATTGCAAATATTGTTATTGCAAACATAGCTGCTACAAATATCATCATTACAAATGTTGTCAATATTGTTGCTACCGTTGCGTTGTTAATATCATGACCACAATTGTAACCACTCTAAGTAATGTCTCTACAAACGTGCAGGTTATTATTACAAACAAAGTAGCTGCAAATACCACTACAACAAATGTTGTCATTGCAAATATTATCACAACAAACATTGTAAACAAATATCTTTACGGCAATTGTCACTGCAGATATTGTCATTGCAAATATACCTGCTATAAATACCAACGCTACAATTGTTGCAACATTGTTGCAACCATCGCGTTGTAAATATCATGGCCATAATTGCAATCACTCTTAGTATTGTCGCTACCAACGTCGATGTTGTTACTACAAAGAAAGTAGCTACAAATACTACTACAACAAATGTTGTCGTTGCAAATATTGTCGCTATAAACATTGTAACCACAAATATCATTGCGGCAATTGTCACTGCAAATATTTTCATTGCAAACATAGCTTCTACAAATATCATCACTACAAATGTTGTCAACGTTGTTGCTACTATCGCGTTATAAATATCATGGCCACAATTGTAATCACTCAATGTAATGTCACTACAAATGCGCCGGTTGTTATTACAAACAAAGTAGCTGCAAATACCACTACAACAAATGTTGTCGTTGCAAATATCGTCACTACAGACAATGTAAACAAATATCATTGCGGCAATTGTCACCGGAAATATTGTCATTGTAAACATAGCTACTACAAATATCATCGCTACAAATGTTGTCAACATTGTTGCTACCATCGCATTGTAAATATCATGGCCACAATTGTAATCCCTCTAAGTAATGTCACTACAAATGTGCAGGTTGTTACTACAAACAAAGTAGCTGCAAATACCACTACAACAAATGTTGTCATTGCCAATATTGTCACCACAAACATTGTAACCACAAATATCATTGCGATAATTGTCACCGCAAATATTGTCATTACAAACATAGTTGCTACAAATATCATCACTACAAATGTTGTCAATATTGTTGCTACCATCGCGTTGTAAATATCATGACCACAATTGTAGTCACTCTAAGTAATTTCACTACAAATGTGCAGGTTGTTATTACAAACAAAGTAGCTGCAAATACCTCTGCAACAAATGTTGTTGTTGCAAATATTGTCACTATAAACATTGTAACCACAAATATCATTGCGGCAATTCTCACCGCAAATATTATGATTGTAAACATAGCTGCTACAAATATCAAGGCTACAAATGTTGTCAACACTATTGCTACCATTGCGTTGTAAATATCATGGCCCCAATTGTAAGCACTCGAAGTATTGTCGCTACAAACGTCCGTGTTTTTACTACTAACAAAGTAGCTACAAATACTACTACATCAAATGTTGTCATTGCAGATATTGTCACTATAAACATTGTAACCACAAATATCATTGCGGCAATTGTCACCGCAAATATTATGATTGCAGACATAGCTGCTACAAATATTAACGCTACAAATGTTGTCAACATTTTTGCTACCATCGTGTTGTAAATATCATGGCCACAATTGTAATCACTCTTTATATTGTTACAACAAATGTCCATGTTATTACTATAAACAGAGTAGCTGCAAATACCACTACAACAAATGTTGTTGTTGCAAATATTGTCACTACAAACATTATAACCACAAATATCATTGCTGCACTTATTACCGCAAATATTGTTATCGCAAACATAGCTGCTAAAAATATCATCACTAGAAATGTTGTCAACATTGTTGTTACCATCGCGTTGTAAATATCATGGCCACAATTGTAATCACTCTAAGTATTCTCGATACAAACGTCCATGTTGTTACTACAAACAAAGTAGCTACAAATACTACTACAACAAATGTTGTCGTTGCAAATATTGCCACTAAAAACATTGTAACCACAAAAATCATTGCGGCAATTGTCACCACAAATATTATGATTCAGACATAGCTGCTACAAATTTTAACGCTTCAAATGTTGTCAACATTGTTGCTACCATCGCGTTGTAAAGATCATGGCCACAATTGTAATCACTCTTAGTATTGTCACTACAAATGTCCAAGTTGTTACTACAAACAGAGTAGCTGCAAATACCACTACAACAATTGCTGTCGTTGCAAATATTGTCACTACAAACATTCTAACTACGAATATCATTGTCGCAATTGTCACCGCAAATATTGTGATTACAAACATAGCTGCTGCAAATATCAACGCTACAAATGTTGTTAAAATTGTTGCTACCATCGTGTAGTAAATATCTTTGCCAAAATTGTAATCACTCTTAGTAATGTCACTACAAATGTGCAGGATGATATTACAAACAAAGTAGCTGCAAATACTACTACAACAAATGTTGTCGTTGCAAATATTGTCACTACAAACTTTGTAACCACAAATATCATTGTGGCAATTGTCAACGCAAATATTGTCATTGCAAATATCAACGCTACAAATGTTGTCAACATTGCTGCTACCACCGCGCTGTAAATATCATGGCCATAATTGTAATCACTCTTAGTAATGTCACTACAAATGTGTAGGTTGTTATTACAAACAATGTAGCTGCAAATACCACTACAACAAATGTTGTCGTTAACAATATTGTCACCACAAACATTGTTACCACAAAATATCATTGCTGCAATTGTCACCGCAAATATTGTGATTGCATACATAGCTGCTACAATTATCAATGCTATAAATGTTGTCAACATTGTTGCTGCCATCCTGTTGTAAATGTCATGGCCACAATTGTAATCACTCTTAGTATTGTCACTACAAATCTTCATGTTGTTACTACAAACGAAGTAGCTGCAAAGACCACTACAACAAATGTTGTTGTTGCAAATATTGTCACTACAATCATTGCAACCACAAATATCATTGCGGCAATTGTCACCTCAAATATTGTCATTGCAAACATAGCTGCTACAAATTTCATCACTACAAATGTTGACAACATTGCTGCTACCATCGCGTTGTAATTATCATGGCCACAATTGTAATCACTCTAAGTAATGTCACTACAAATGTGCAAGTTGTTACTACAAACAATGTAGCAGCAAATACCACTACAACAAACGTCGTCTTTGCAAATATTGTCACTACAAATATTGTAACCACAAATATCATTGCGGCAATTATCATTGCAAATATTGTTATTGCAAACATAGCTACTACAAATATCAACACTACAAATGTAGTTAAAATTGTTGCTACCAACGTGTAGTAAATATGTTAGCCAAAATTGTAATCACTCTTAGTAATGTCACTACAAATGTGCAGGATGATATTACAAACAAAGTAGTTGCAAATACCTCTACAACAAATGTTCTCGTTGCCAATATTGTCACCACAAACATTGTTACCTCAAAATATCATTGCTGCAATTGTCACCGCAAATATTGTGATTGCATACATAGCTGCTACAATTATCAACGCTACAAATGTTGTCAACATTGTTGCTGCCATCGTGTTGTAAATATCATGGCCACAATTGTAATCACTCTTAGTATTGTCACTACAAATGTTCATGTTGTTACTACAAACGAAGTAGCTGCAAATACCACTACAACAAATGTTGTTGTTGCAAATATTGTCACTACAATCATTGCAACCACAAATATCATTGCGGCAATTGTCACCGCAAATATTATGATTGCAAACACAGCTGCTACAAATGTCAATGCTACAAATGTTGCCAACATTGTCACTACCATCGCGTTGTAAATATCATGGCCACAATTGTAATCACTCTTAGTATTGTCACTACAAATGTCCATGTTGTTACTACAAACAGAGTAGCCGCAAATAACACTACTACAAATCTTGTCGTTCCGAATATTGTCACTACAAACATTGTAACCATAAATATCATTGCGGCAACTGTCACCGCAAATATTATGATTGCAAACACAGCTGCCACAAATGTCACTGCTACAAATGTTGCCAACATTCTCACTACCATCGCGTTGTAAATATCATGGCCACAATTGTAATCACTCTTAGTATTGTCACTACAAATGTCCATGTTATTACTACAAACAGAGTATCTGCAAATACCGCTACAACAAATGTTGTTGTTGCAAATATTGTCACTACAAACATTGTAACCAGAAATATCATTGCGGCAATTGTCACCGCAAATATTGTCATTGAAAACATAGTTGCTACAAATATCATCACTACAAATGTTGTCAATACTGTTGCCACCATCGCGTTGTAAATATCATGACCACAATTGTAATCACTTTGAGTAATGTCACTACAAATGTGCAGGTTGTTATTACAAACAAAGTAGCTGTAAATACCATAGCAACAAATGTTGTTGTTGCAAATATTGTCACTACAAACATTGTAACCATAAATATCATTGCGGTAATTGTCACTGCAAATATTGTCATTGCAAACATAGTTGCTACAAATATAATCACTACAAATGTTGTCAATATTGTTGCTACCATCGCATTGTAAATATCATGACCACAATTGTAATCACTTTAAGTATTGTCACTACAAATGTCCATGTTGTTACTACAAATAGAGCAGCTGCAAATACCACTACAACAAATGCTGTCGTTGCAAATATTGTCACTACAAACACTGTAACCATAAATATCGTTGCGGTAATTGTCATCGCAAATATTGTCACTGCAAACATAGTTGCTACAAATATAATCACTACAATTGTTGTCAATATTCTTGCTACCATAGCGTTGTAAATATCATGACCACAATTGTAATCACTCTAAGTAATGTCACTACAAATGTGCAGGTAGTTATTACAAACAAAGTAGCTGCAAATACCACAGCAACAAATGTTGTTGTTGCAAATATTGTCACTACAAACATTGTAACCAGAAATTTCATTGTGGCAATTGTCACCGCAAATATTGTCATTGCAAACATAGTTGCTACAAATATAATCACTACAAATGTTGTTAATATTGTTGCTACCATCGCGTTGTAAATATCATGACCACAATTGTAATCACTCTAAGTAATGTCACTACAAATGTGCAGGTTGTTATTACAAACAAAGTAGCTGCGAATACCACAGCAGCAAATGTTGTTGTTGTAAATATTGTCACTACAAACATTGTAACCACAAATATCATTGCGGCAATTATCACCGCAAATATTATGATTGCAGACACAGTTGCTACAAATATCAACGCAACAAATGTTGTGAACATTGTTGCTACCATCGCGTTCTAAATATCATGTCCACAGTTGTAATCACTCTATGTAAGGTCACTACAAATGTGCAGGTTGTTATAACAAACAAAGTAGCTGCAAATACCACTGCAACAAATGTTATCGTTGCAAATATTGTCACAGCAAACATTGTAACCACAAATATCATTGCGGCAATTGTCACCGCAAATATTAGGATTGCAAACATAGCTGCTACAAATGTCAACGCTACAAATGTTGTCAACATTGTCACTACCATCGCGTTGTAAATATCATGGCCATAATTGTAATCACTCTTAGTGTTGTCAATACAAATGTCCATGTTGTTACTACAAACAGGGTAGCTGCAAATACCACTACAACAAATGTTGTCGTTGCAAATGTTGTCACTACAAACATTGTAAACACAAATGTCATTCTTGCAATTGTCACCGCAAATATTATGATTGCAAACATAGCTGCTACAAATGTTGTCAACATTGTCACTACCATCACGTTGTAAATATCATGGCCACAATTGTAATCACTCTTAGTATTGTCACTACAAATGTCCATGTTGTTACTACAAACAGAGTAGCTGCAAATACCACTACAACAAAAGTTGTCGTTGCAAATATTGTCAATACAAACGTTGTAACCATAAATATCATTGCGGCAATTGTCACCGCAAATATTATGATTGCAAACATAGCTCCTACAAATGTCAACGCTACAAATGTTGTCAACATTGTCACTACCATCTCGTTGTAAATATCATGGCCACAATTGTAATCACTCATTGTATTGTCACTATTAATGTCCATGTTGTTACTACAATCAGAGTAGCTCCAAAGACCACTACAGCAAATGTTGTCGTTATAAATATTGTCACTACAAACATTGTAACCACAAATATCATTGCGGCAATTTTCACCGCAAACATTATGATCGCAGACATAGTTGCTAGAAATATCAACGCTACAGATGTTGTCAACATTGTTGCTACCATCGCGTTGTAAATATCATGTCCACAATTGTAATCACTCTAAGTAAGGTCACTACAAATGTCCAGGTTGTTATTACAAACAAAGTAGCTGCAAATACCACAGCAACAAATGTTGTCATTGCAAATATTGTCACTACAAACATTGTAACCACAAATATTAATGCGGCAATTGTCACCGCAAATATTATGATTGTAGACATAGTTGCTACAAATATCAGCGCTACAAATGTTGTCAACATTGTTGCTACCATCGCGTTGTAAATATCATGTCCACAATTGTAATCTCTCTAAGTAAGGTCACTACAAATGTGCAGGTTGTTATTACAAACAAAGTAGCTGCAAATACCACAGCAACAAATGTTGTTGTCGCAAATATTGTCACTACAAACATTGTAACCAGAAATATCATTGCGGCAATTGTCACCGCAAATATTGTCATTGCAAACATAGTTGCTACAAATATAATCACTACAAATGTTGTCAATATTGCTGCTACCATCGCGTTGTAAATATCATGACCACAATTGTAATCACTCTAAGTAATGTCACTAAAAATGTGCAGGTTGTTATTACAAACAAAGTAGTTACGAATACCACAGCAACAAATGTTGCTGTTGCAAATATTGTCACTACAAACATTGTAACCACAAATATTATTGCGGCAATTGTCACCGCAAATATTATGATTGTAGACATAGTTGCTACAAATATCAGCGCTTCAAATGTTGTCAACATTGTTGCTACCATCGCGTTGTAAATATCAGGTCCACAATTGTAATCTCTCTAAGTAAGGTCACTACAAATGTGTAGGTTGTTATTACAAACAAAGAAGCTGCAAATACCACTGCAACAAATGGTGTCGTTGCAAATATTGTCACTACAAACATTATAACCACAAATAACATTGCAGCAATTGTCACCGCAAATATTATGATTGCAAATATAGCTGCTACAAATGTCAACGCTACAAATGTTGTCAACATTGTCACTACCATCGCGTTGTAAATATCATGGCCACAATTGTAATCACTCTTAGTATTGTTACTACAAATGTCCATGTTGTTACTACAAACAGAGTAGCTGCAAATACCACTACAACAAATGCTGTCGTTGCAAATATTGTCACTACAAACATTGTAACCACAAATATCATTGTGGCAATTGTCACCGCAAATATTATGATTGCAGACATAGTTGCTACAAATATCAACGCTACAAATGTTGTCAACATTGTTGCTACCATCGTGTTGTAAATATCATGTCCACAATTGTAATCACTCTAAGTAAGGTCACTACAAATGTGCAGGTTGTTATTACAAACAAAGTAGCTGCAAATAACACAACAACAAATGTTGTCATTGCAAATATTGTCACTACAAACATTGTAACCACAAATATCAATGCGGCAATTGTCACCGCAAATAGTATGATTGTAGACATTGTTGCTACAAATATCAACGCTACAAATGTTGTCAACATTTTTGTTACCATCGCGTTGTAAATATCATGTCCGCAATTGTAATCTCTCTAAGTAAGGTCACTACAAATGTGCAGGTTGTTATTACAAACAAAGTAGCTGCAAATACCACTGCAACAAATGGTGTCGTTGCAAATATTGTCACTACAAACATTATAACCACAAATAACATTGCAGCAATTCTCACCGCAAATATTATGATTGCAAACATAGCTGCCACAAATGTCAACGCTACAAATGTTGTCAACATTGTCACTACCATCGCGTTGTAAATATCATGGCCATAATTGTAATCACTCTTAGTATTGTCACTACAAATGTCCATGTTGTTACTACAAACAGAGTAGCAGCAAATACCACTACAACAAAAGTCGTCGTTGCAAATATTGTCACTACAAACATTGTAACCATAAATTTCATTGCGGCAATTGTCACCGCAAATATTATGATTGCAAACATAGCTCCTACAAATGTCAACGCTACAAATGTTGTCAACATTGTCACTACCATCTCGTTGTAAATATCATGGCCACAATTGTAATCACTCATTGTATTGTCAATACAAATGTCCATGTTGTTACTACAATCAGAGTAGCTGCAAATACCACTACAACAAATGCTGTCGTTGCAAATATTGTCACTACAAACATTGTAACCAGAAATATCATTGCGACAATTGTCAACACAAATATTGTCATTGCAAACATAGTTGCTACAAATATAACCACTACAAATGTTGTCAATATTGTCGCTACCATCGCGTTGTAAATATCATGACCACAATTGTAATCACTCTAAGTAATGTCACTACAAAGGTGCAGGTTGTTATTACAAACAAAGTAGCTGCAAATACCACAGCAACAAATGTTGTTGTTGCAAATATTGTCACTACAAACATTGTAACCACAAATATCATCGCGGCAATTGTCATCGCAAAAATTATGATTGCAGACATTGTTGCTACAAATATCAACTCTACAAATGTTGTCAACATTGTAGCTACCATCGTGTTTTAAATATTATGTCCACAATTGTAATAACTCTAAGTAAGGTCACTACAAATGTGCAGGTTGTTATTACAAACAAAGTAGATGCAAATACTAATGCAACAAATGTTGTCGTTGCAAATATTGTCACTACAAACATTATAAGCACAAATAACATTGCGGCAATTGTCACCGCAAATATTATGATTGCAAACATAGCTGCTACAAATGTCAACGCTACAAATGTTGTCAACATTCTCACTACCATCGCGTTGTAAATATCATGGCCACAATTGTAATCACTCTTAGTATTGTCACTACAAATGTCCAGGTTGTTACTACAAATAGAGTAGCTGCAAATACGACTACAACAAATGTTGTCGTTGCAAATATTGTCACTACAAACATTGTAACCATAAATATCATTCGGGTAATTGTCACCGCAAATATTGTCATTGCAAACATAGTTGCTACAAATATAATCACTACAAATGTTGTCAATATTGTTGCTACCATCGCGTTGTAAATATCATGACCACAATTGTAATCACTCTAAGTAATGTAACAACGAATGTGTAGGTTGTTATTACACACAAAGTAGCAGCAAATACTACAGCAAAAAATGTTGTTGTTGCAAATATTGTCACAACAAACATTGTAACGAGAAATATCATTGCGACAATTGTCACCACAAATATTGTCATTGCAAACATAGTTGCTACAAATATAACCACTACAAATGTTGTCAATATTGTTGCTACCATCGCGTTGTAAATATCATGACCACAATTGTAATCACTCTAAGTAATATCACTACAAATGTGCAGGTTGTTATTACAAACAAAGTAGCTGGAAATACCACAGCAGCAAATGTTGTTGTTGCACATATTGTCACTACAAACATTGTAACCAGAAATATCATTGCGACAATTGTCACCACAAATATTGTCATTGCAAACATAGTTGCTACAAATATAACCACTACAAATGTTGTCAATATTGTTGCTACTATCGCGTTGTAAATATCATGACCACAATTGTAATCACTCTAAGTAATGTCACTACAAATGTGCAGGTTGTTATTACAAACAAAGTAGCTGCAAATACCACAGCAACAAATGTTGTTGTTTCAAATATTGTCACTACAAACATTGTAGCCACAAATATCATCGCGGCAATTGTCATCGCAAAAATTATGATTGCAGACATAGTTGCTACAAATATCAACGCTACAAATGTTGTCAAGATTGTTGCTACCATCGTGTTTTAAATATTATGTCCACAATTGTAATCACTCTAAGTAAGGTCACTACAAATGTGCAGGTTGTTATTACAAACAAAGTAGCTGCAAATACCACTGCAACAAATGTTGTCGTTGCAAATATTGTCCTACAAACATTGTTACCACAATATCATTGCTGCAATTGTCACCGCAAATATTATGATTGCAAACATAGCTGCTGCAAATGTCAACGCTACAAATGTTGTCAACATTGTTGCTACCATCGCGTTGTAAATATCATGGCCACAATTGTAATCACTCTAAGTAATGTCACTACAAATGTGCAGGTTGTTATTACAAACAAAGTAGCTGCAAATACCACAGCAACAAATGTTGTTGTTTCAAATAGTTGCAAATATTGTCACTACAAACATTGTAACCACAAATATCATGCTGGCAATTGTCACCGCAAATATTATGATTGCAAACATAGCTGCTACAAATGTCAACGCTACAAATGTTGTCAACATTGTTGCTACCATCGCGTTGTAAATATCATGGCCACAATTGTAATCACTCTTAGTATTGTCACTACAAATGTCCATGTTGTTACTACAAACAGAGTAGCTGCAAATACCACTACAACAAATGTTGTCGTTGCAAATATTGTCACTACAAACATTGTAACCATAAATATCATTGCGGCAATTGTCACCGCAAATATTATGATTGTAAACATAGCTGCTACCAATGTCAACACTACAAATGTTGTCAATATTGTTGCTACTATCGCGTTGTAAATATCATGACCACAATTGTAATCACTCTAAGTAATGTCACTACAAATGTGCAGGTTGTTATTACAAACAAAGTAGCTGCAAATACCACAGCAACAAATGTTGTTGTTTCAAATATTGTCACTACAAACATTGTAGCCACAAATATCATCGCGGCAATTGTCATCGCAAAAATTATGATTGCAGACATAGTTGCTACAAATATCAACGCTACAAATGTTGTCAAGATTGTTGCTACCATCGTGTTTTAAATATTATGTCCACAATTGTAATCACTCTAAGTAAGGTCACTACAAATGTGCAGGTTGTTATTACAAACAAAGTAGCTGCAAATACCACTGCAACAAATGTTGTCGTTGCAAATATTGTCACTACAAACATTGTACCACAAATATCATTGCGGCAATTGTCACCGCAAATATTATGATTGCAAACATAGCTGCTGCAAATGTCAACGCTACAAATGTTGTCAACATTGTTCACCCGTTAAAATTCAGGGCCCAAAAAATTGAAAATCCCTTTTAGTATTGCACAAAATTTCCCCTTTGTTACACAAAAAAGGGAAAATCCCAATACCACACAAAAAAGTTGTTTCAAATTTTGTCCTACAAAAAATTGAAACCTAAATATCTTGGAAAATTGAAAAGAAAATATTATGTTGAAAAACTCTCCCATAAACCTAAAAAATGTTGTAATTTTTTCACTCCCCTTGGGAAATCATGCCAAAAAGTAATCCCTAGAAAGTCACAAAAAGTCAGGGGGTTAAACAAAAAAAGATGAAAATCCCCTACAAAAATTTTTTTTTTTAAAATTTTGTCATAAAAACTTGTACCAAAATCATGGCCCAATTTGCACCAAAATTATGTTGAAATATTTTACAAAAAACCTTACAAATGTTTAAATTTTGCTCCCAACTTTTTTAAATTATCCAAAATTTGAAATCATCAAAGAAGGGTACTAAAAAGGGCCGGGTTGTTTTTTACAAAAAAAGGGCCGAAAAAAAAACCCCAAAAATGTTGTGTTAAAAATTGCCCTAAAACTTTTTTACCAAAATATCTTGCGAAATTGCCCCCAAAATTTTAAAATTGAAACAAGTGCTAAAATTAACCTCAAATTTAAATTTTGCTCCAAGGGTTTTAAAATATTTTCCAAAATTTTGTAACCCCAATAGTTTAAAAAAATGCCCAGTTGTTATTACAAACAAGGGGCTCAAATACCAAAACTGTTTTTAAATTTGCCAAAACTTTGGAAACCAAATATCTTTGCGAAATTCACGCAAAATTTGTTGCAAATAAGTCTCAAATAACGTAAAAATGTTGTAAAAATTGCCTCCCACGCTAAATTTCATACAATTGAAAAATCACTTAGTTTTGTCCCCAAATTTCCAGTTTTTCAAAAAAAATACCAAATCCCTCAAAATTTCGTCCAAATATTGTAACTACAAACATTGAACCAAAAATTTTAAATTTTAATTGACCAAAATTTTAAAATTGAAACAAAGTTTCCCAAAAAAACCTAAAAATTGTTTCAATTTTGGGCCCACATTGGTTTAAATTTTAAACCCAAATTTTTTTCCTAAAATTTACTAAAAATTTTATTTGTTTTAAAAAACAAAAAATGCAAAAACCCAACGAACTTTTTGGGTTTGTGCAAATTGTCCCCAACAAACTTTGTACCAAAATATCCCCCCGGCAATTGAAAGAAAAAATTTTTTGTTGAACATTTTCCTTAAATTTAACCAAAAAAAATGTTGTAAAATTTTGAATGTAAAGGGTTTTAAATTTTTTTCCCAAAAATTGTAATCACAAAGAAAGGGTCACCAAATGAAAAAGGTTTGGGTTATTACAAACAAATTTAGCTGCAAATACCACCACAAATTTTCCCAAATATTGTCACTAAAACATTGTTAGCCACAAATATCACCGCTGCAATTCGACAAATATTGTAATGCAAAATTCATGACCAATGTAACACAAATAGTATGTCATTGTTCTACCGGTTGTTTTAAATATATGGCCCAATTGTATCAACACTAATTTTGTCATACATGTCAATGTGACAAAATACGCGAAATACACAAAAATTTGTCGTTGCAAATTTGCTACAAATTCAACACAATTATGTAAATTTTGCTGCATTCCCTTAAATATTATAATTGAAACACTAAGCAGGTCTAAAATCGGTATTTCAACATTGCAATCCTTCGTGCAAAATATCATGCAAATTGTAACACTCTAGTATTGTCACTCAATGTCCCATTTATATTCAAAAAAGTAGCTGCAAATTCCACTAACAAATGTTGTCTTAATTTTCCACCCTTGAAGTTAGCCACAATATATTTGGCAATTGTCACGCAAATAAATGGAGTTGTAAAACAAGTCTCAATCACAACAACAAATGTTGTTGTTTCATATTGTCTTACCTTGTGAAAATATCATGACCAAATTGATCATCTCAAAATATATCAAAAGTGCAGGTTTATCTACAAAGTGTCGAAATTGCAACCATCGTTGTATTTTGTCAAAATTGTCACCTAAAAATTGTCCACAAATATCAGTTGTAATTGACAAATGCAAATAATTGCAACAATGTTGCTCAAATTTCACTACAAATTGTTGTCATTGTACATCGCGTTTTAAATATATCAAATTTGCAATCACTTATAAGTCATAAAGCTGCATGTTGTAATTAAACCAATAGCTGCAAATACCACGCAACAATGTTGTCCGCTGCAATATTGTCACTACAAATCATTGTTGACTAAAACATGTGGCAATTGTCACCGCAAAAAATTATGTTGCAAACAAAGCTTGTCAAACAACTAAAATTCAATATTTGCTCAATGCGTGAAATATCATGGCCAAAATACTCTTACTATTCAACCTACAAATTGTTGTTACTACAAACAAGTAGATGCAAATACACACAAAATGTATCTCAATATTGTCCCAAAAACAGTTGTAACCATAAAAATCATTGCGGCAATTGCACGCAAAAATAGGTTTAAACTAGCTGCTATATGTACCTAAATTGTCAAATTTCATTGCATTGCAAACAAATTAGATTGTAAACAACTCTACATGTCACACAAAATGGTCATTTGTTCTACTACGTAAAATAGCCACTAAACAAATCAATTGTCCAAAATTTCACAAAATTGAACAAATATGTGCAATACCCGCAAATAGTTTTTAAATTGTAAAACATTGCCACATTCACGACATTACAAATTCAATATGTTGCACATGGTTAAAATATCAACACAAATGTAATCAATAGTTGCACATGTGAGGTTTTATTACAAACAAAGTAATTTAAATACCACAACAAAAGTTGTTTTCCAAATATTTGCATTACCCCATTGTAGCCACAATATTGTCCCAATGTCACCAAAATATGATTGCGCATTTGCCAAATATAAGCTACAAAATGTTGTCAAAGTTGCTACAATCGCTGTTTAAATTTTATGCCACAATGTATCAACTAACATTGTACTCAAAATAAATAAAAACAAGAGTGCAAAATCTACAAATTTACTTGCAATAGCGCAAATACAACTGAACCAAAAAATTGTGCTTGCAGAATAGTATACAAAACAAACATATGCCACAAATCATGCAGCAATTTGTCACTGCAAATATAGGATGCAAAATCTGCAAATTCAACACAAATGTTTAAACAATTTTTACATCGTTTAAAACAATTGCCAAATTAATCACAATCTTATTGTCCAAATGTCGTTTACACAAACAGAAGTAGCTGCAATCCATACAACAAATTTTGTTGTAAAATAGTGCTACAAATCATCAACAACGTAATATTTTTGCAATTGCCGCAAATATTTGTTAACAAACTATTACTCTAAATGTCAACCTACAAATGTGTATTGTTATTCACATTGCTTAAACTGCACAAATTTGTTTAATATTAGTCTTCACTAAAACCCAATATTTGACAAAACGAGCTGAATCCACAAGCAACAATTTTCCTAAAATGTTACAAACATTGTGAACAATATCATGGCAATGTCCAAGCAATAATATGTTAACATACTATGCTAAAAGGTTCAACACTCAAATGTTGTCAATCATGCCAATTGTCGATGAAATTTTAAACCAACATTTAAATCTTGCTAATTGTCACCAAATGTAGTTGTTATTAAAACAAATGCAAGCAAAATTACAGCAACAAATGTTGCCCATGCTTATTATACAAAGGCCATAAGTAATCATCTTAGATTGTCACGCACAAATTTATGATTGAAACATAGCTGCCAATCAACCTACAAATGTTGTCTTGTTGCTACATCGTTGTAAATATTAGTAAACAATTGTAACCTCATAGTCATACAAATGTAAATAGTTGTTACAAATCAAACAAATACCATGCAACAAATGTTGTTTTGCAAATATGTCCTCAAAACATTAAAATGTCACAAAATTGCGGTTTTTCAAAAAAATTTGATTGCACAGAACAATGTTGCTATTCAAGATAAATTTTAACATTTGCACTATCATCGCGTAAATATATGCAAAATTTAATCAACTTAGTTGTCAATAAAACGTCAGTTGTATATAAAGGTAGCTGCAAATACCACTAACACAATGTATCTCTAAATAGCACAAAAATTGCATTTATTTACAATGTGCTGCAAATCTGAACAAATTGTCTGCAAATGTACCAAATGTTGTCAATATTTGCTCTTGTACCGCAAATATATTTCAAATGGTCATAATTTCAACTACAATGTCTGAATTGTGCTACATCGGTTGTAAATATCATGCAAAATTGGTCTCTTAAATGTCCTACAAACTTGAAACTAAAAAGTGGCAATTGTCACCAAAATATGTTGTTGCAAAATGTCGCTACAAAGTTTTAAAATTTTCATGTCGTATTTACGAAATATTATTGCACAATTGTAATCACTCTAAGTAAATGTATCAAATGTGTTTTTATTACAAACAATAGTCTGCCAAATTCCATAACAACTATTTGTTCTAAAATTGTCCTAAACTTGTAGCCACAAAATATGGCAATTGTCACGCAAAAATTATGGCCACAATTGTAATCACTTTTAGTATGTCACTAAATGCCCATGTTGTTACTACAAACAAGTGCTGCAAATACCACTACAACAAATGTTGTCTTGCAAATATTGTAAATACAAACATTTTTACCTAAAATATCATTGGGCAATGTCACCGCAAATATTAGATTGAAAAAAAGCTGCTACAATTCAACTACAAATTTGTCAAATTGTTCTACCATCGCGTTGTAAATATCATGGCCACAATTTAATCCTTAGTATTGTCACTACAAATGTCAGTTGTTATTACAAACAAAGTAGCAAATACCACAAACAAATGTTGTTTTTTTCAAATATTGTCACTACAAACATTGTTACACAAATATCTTTCGCAATTGCCACCAAAAATTTGAATTCAAACATAGTGCTAAAATTTATCAACTACAAAGTTGTCAGATTTGCTCCCATCGCTTTTTAAAAATATATGCCACAATTGTAATCACCTAATAAGTCACTAAAAATTGTGCAGGTTGTTATTAAAACAAAGTAGCTGCAAATACCACGCAACAATGTTGTTGCAAATATTGTCACTACAAACATTGTAACCACAAATATCATTGCGGCAATTGTCACGCAAATATTATGATTGGTCATAGTTGCTACAAATATCAGCGCTACAAATGTTGTCAACATTGTTGCTACCATCGCGTTGTAAATATCATGTCCACAATGTAATCACTCTAAGTAAGGTCACTACAAATGTGCAGGTTGTTATTACAAACAAAGAAAAAAACAAATGTTGTCGTTGCAAATATTGTCACTACAAACATTGTAACCATAAATATCATTGTGGCAATTGTCACCGCAAATATTATGATTGTAAACATAGCTGCTACCAATGTCAACACTACAAATGTTGTCAATATTGTTGCTACTATCGCGTTGTAAATATCATGACCACAATTGTAATCACTCTAAGTAATGTCACTACAAATGTGCAGGTTGTTATTACAAACAAAGTAGCTGCAAATACCACAGCAACAAATGTTGTTGTTGCAAATATTGTCACTACAAACATTGTAACCAGAAATATCATTGCGACAATTGTCACCACAAATATTGTCATTGCAAACATAGTTGCTACAAATATAACCACTACAAATGTTGTCAATATTGTTGCTACCATCGCGTTGTAAATATCATGACCACAATTGTAATCACTCTAAGTAATGTCACTACAAATGTGCAGGTTGTTATTACAAACAAAGTAGCTGCAAATACCACAGCAACAAATGTTGTTGTTTCAAATATTGTCACTACAAACATTGTAGCCACAAATATCATCGCGGCAATTGTCATCGCAAAAATTATGATTGCAGACATAGTTGCTACAAATATCAACGCTACAAATGTTGTCAGCATTGTGCTACCATCGGTTTTAAATATTATGTCCACAATTGTAATCACTTAAGTAAGGTCACTACAAAGTGCAGGTTGTTACTACAAACAAAGTAGCTGCAAATACCACAGCAACAAATGTTGTGTTGCAAATATTGTCACTACAAACATTGTAACCAAAATAGCATTGCGCAATTGTCACGCAAAATATTGTCATTGCAAACATAGTTGCTACAAATATAACCTACAAATGTTGTCAACATTGTTGCTACCATCGCGTTGTAAATATCATGCCACAATTGTAATCACTCTAAGTAATGTCACTACAAAGTGCAGGTTGTTATTACAAACAAAGTAGCTGGAAATACCACAGCAGCAAATGTTGTTGTTGCAAATATTGTCACTATAAACATTGTAACCAGAAATATCATTGCGACAATTGTCACCATTAATATTGTCATTGCAAACATAGTTGCTACAAATATAACCACTACAAATGTTGTCGATATTGTTGCTACCATCGCGTTGTAAATATCATGACCACAATTGTTATCACTCTAAGTAATGTCACTACAAATGTGCAGGTTGTTATTATAAACAAAGTAGCTGCAAATACCACAGCAACAAATGTTGTTGTTGCAAATATTGTCACTACAAACATTGTAACCACAAATATCATCGCGGCAATAGGCATCGCAAAAATTATGATTGCAGACATTGTTGCTACAAAAATCAACTCTACAAATGTTGTCAACATTGTAGCTACCATCGTGTTTTAAATATTATGTCCACAATTGTAATAACTCTAAGTAAGGTCACTACAAATGTGCAGGATGTTATTAGAAACAAAGTAGCTGCAAATACTACTGCAACAAATGTTGTCGTTGCAAATATTGTCACTACAAACATTATAAGCACAAATAACATTGCGGCAATTGTCACCGCAAATATTATGATTGCAAACATAGATGCTACAAATGTCAACGCTACAAATGTTGTCAACATTGTCACTACCATCGCGTTGTAAATATCATGGCCACAATTGTAATCACTCTTAGTATTGTCACTACAAAAGTCCATGTTGTTACTACAAACAGAGTAGCTGCAAATACCACTACAACAAATGTTGTCGTTGCAAATATTGTCACTACAAACATTGTAACCATAAATATCATTGCGGTAATTGTCACCGCAAATATTGTCATTGCAAACATAGTTGCTACAAATATAACCACTACAAATGTTGTCAATATTGTTGCTACAATCGTGTTGTAAATATCATGACATGGCCACAATTGTAATCACTCTTAGTATTGTCACTACAAATGTCCATGTTGTTACTACAAACAGAGTAGCTGCAAATACCACTACAACAAATGTTGTCGTTCCAAATATTGTCGCTACAAACATTGTAACCATAAATATCATTGCGGCAATTGTCACCGCAAATATTATGATTGCAAACATAACTGCTACCAATGTCAACGCTACAAATGTTGTCAACATTGTCACTACCATTGCGTTGTAAATATCATGGCCACAATTGTAATCACTCTTAGTATTGTCACCACAAATGTCCATGTTGTTACTACAAACAGAGTAGCTGCAAATACCACTACAACAAATGTTGTCGTTAAAATATCGTCACTACAAACATTATAGCCATAAATATCATTGCGGCAATTGTCACCGCAAATATTATGATTGCAAACATAGCTGCTACCAATGTCAACGCTACAAATGTTGTCAACATTGTCACTACCATCGCGTTGTAAATATGATGGCCACAATTGTAATCACTCTTAGTATTGTCACCACAAATGTCCATGTTGTTACTACAAACAGAGTAGCTGCAAATACCACTACAACAAATGTTGTCGTTGCAAATATTGTCACACAAACATTGTAACCATAAAAATCATTGCGGTAAATGTCACCGCAAATATTGTCATTGCAAACGTAGTTGCTACAAATATAATCACTACAAATGTTGTCAATATTGTTGCTACCATCGCGTTGTAAATATCATGACCACAATTGTAATCACTCTAAGTAATGTAACTACAAATGTGCAGGTTGTTATTACAAACAAAGTAGCTGCAAATACCACAGCAACAAATGTTGTTGTTGCAAATATTGTCACTACAAACATTGTAGCCACAAATGTCATCGCGGCAATTGTCATCGCAAAAATTATGATTGCAGACATTGTTGCTACAAATATCAACGCTACAAATGTTGTCCAGATTGTTGCTACCATCGCGTTTTAAATATTATGTCCACAATTGTAATCACTCTAAGTAAGGTCACTACAAATGTGCAGGTTGTTATTACAAACAAAGTAGCTACAAATACCACTACGACAAATGTTATCATTGTAGATATTGTCGCTACAAACATTGTAACCACAAATATCATTGCGGCAATTGTCACTGCAAATATTATGATTGCAAACATAGCTGCTACAAATGTCAACGCTACAAATGTAGTCAACATTGTCGCTACCATCGCGTTGTAAATATTATGGCCACAATTGTAATCACTCTTAGTATTGTCACTACAAATGTCCATGTTGTTACTACAAACAGTGTAGCTGCAAATACCACTACAACAAATGTTGTCCTTACAAATATGGTCAATACAAACATTGTAACTAGAAATATCATTGCGGCAACTGTCACCGCAAATATTGTCATTGTAAACAAAGCTGCTACAAATATCATTACTACCAATGTCGTCGACATTGTTGCTACCGTCGCGTTATAAATGTCATGTCCACAATTGTAATCACTCTTAGTATTGTCATTACAAATGTCCACGTTGTTACTACAAATAAAGTAGCTGCAAATACCACTATAACAAATGTTGTTGTTGCCAATATTGTCACTACAAACATTGTAACAACAAATATCATTGCTTCAATTGTCACCACAAATATTGTCATTACAAACATAGCTGCTACAAATATCATCACTACAAATGTTGTCAACATTGTTGCTACCGTCGCATTATAAATGTCATGGCCACAATTGGAATCACTTTAAGTAATGTCACTACAAATGTGCAGGTTGTTATTACAAACAAAGTAGCTGCAAATACCACAGTAACAAATGTTGTTGTTGCAAATATTGTCACTACAAACATTGTAACCACAAATATCATCGCGGCAATTGTCATCGCAAAAATTATGATTCCAGACATAGTTGCTACAAATATCAACGCTACAAATGTTGTCATGATTGTTGCTACCATCGCGTTTTAAATATTATGTCCACAATTGTAATCACTCTAAGTAAGGTCACTACAAATGTGCAGGTTGTTATTACAAACAAAGTAGCTGCAAATACCACTGCAACAAATGTTGTCGTTGCAAATATTGTCACTACAAACATTGTTACCACAAATATCATTGCTGCAATTGTCACCGAAAATATTATGATGGCAAACATAGCTGCTACAAATTTCAACGCTACAAATGTTGTCTACATTGTTGTTACCATCGCGTTGTAAATATCATGACCACAATTGTAATCACTCTAAGTAATGTCACTACAAATGTGCAGGTTGTTATTACAAACAAAGTAGCTGCAAATACCATTGCAACAAATGTTGTCGTTGCAAATATTGTCACTACAAACATTGTATCCACAAATATCATTGCTGCAATTGTCACCGCAAATATTATGATTGCAAACATAGCTGCAACAAATGTCAACGCTACAAATGTTGTCAACATGGTTGCTACCATCGCGTTGTAAATATCATGGCCACAATTGTAATCACTCTTAGTATTGTTACTACAAATGTCCATGTTGTTACTACAAACAGAGTAGCTGCAAATACCACCACAACCAATGTTGTCGTTGCAAATATCAACGTTACAAATGTTGTCAACGTTGATGCTTCCATCACGTTGTAAATATCTTGGCTACAATTGTAATCACTCTATGTATTGTAACTACTAATGTCCACGTCGGTACACAAACAAAGTAGCCGTAAATACCAGTATAAGAAATGTTGTCGTTGCAAATGTGGTCACAACAAACATTGTAACCAGAAATATCATTGCGGCAATTGTCACCGCAAATATTGTCATTGCAAACATAGTTGCTACAAATATCATCACAACAAATGTTGTCAATATTGTTGCTACCATCGCGTTGCAAATATCATGGCCACAATTGTAGTCACTCTAAGTAATGTCACTAAAATGTGTAGGTTGTTGTTACAAACAAAATAGCTGCAAATAACACTGCAACTAATGTTGTTGTTGCAAATATTGTCACCACAAACATTGTAACCGCAAATATCATTGCGGCAATTGTCACCGCAAATATTATGATTGCAGACATGGCTACTACAAATATCAACGCCACAAATGTTGTCAACACTGTTGCTACCATTACGTTGTAAATATCGTGGCCACAATTGTAAGCACTCTAAGTATTGTCACTACAAACGTCCATGTTCTTACTACTAACAAAGTAGCTACAAATACTACCACAACAAATGTTGTCATTGCAAATATTGTCACTACAAACCTTGTAACCACAAATATCATTGCGGCAATTGTCACCGCAAATATTAAGATTGCAAACATCGCTGCTACAAATGTTGTCAACATTGTCGCTACCATCGCGTTGTAAAATTTTGGCCACAATTGTAATCACTCTTAGTATTGTCACTACAAATGTCCGAGTTGTTACTACAAACAGAGTAGCTGCAAACACCACTACAACAAATGTTGTCGTTGCAAATATGGTCAATACAAACATTGTTACTAGAAATATCATTGCGGCAACTGTCACCGCAAATATTATCACTGCAAACATAGTTGCTACAAATATCATCACTACAAATGTCGTCAACAATGTTGCTACCGTCGCGTTGTAATTGTCATGGCCACAATTGTAATCACTCTTAGTATTGTCACTCCAAATGTCCACGTTGTTACTACAAACAAAGTAGCTGCAAATACCACTGCAACAATTGTTGTTGTTGCCAATATTGTCACTACAATCATTGTAACCACAAACATCATTGCTGCAATTGTCACCGCAAATATTGCCATTACAAACGTAGCTGCTACAATTATCAACACTACAAATGTTGTCAACAATGTTGCTACCGTCGCATTATAAATGTCAAGGCCACAATTGAAATCACTCTAAGTAATGTCACTACAAATGTGCAGGTTGTTATTACAAACAAAGTAGCTGCAAATAACACTGCAACTAATGTTGTTGTTGCAAATATTGTCACTACAAACATAGTAACCACAAATATCATTACTGCAATTGTCACCGCAAATATTGTCATTGCAAACATAGCAGCTACAAATATCATCACTACAAATGTTGTCAACATTGTTGCTACCATCGCGTTTTAAATATCATGTCCACAATTGTAATGACTCTAAGTAAGGTCACTACAAATGTGCAGGTTGTTATTACAAACAAAGTAGCTGCAAATACCACTGCAACAAATGTTGTCGTTGCAAATATTGTCACTACAAACATTGTAACCACAAATATCATTGTGCAATTGTCACCACAAATATTATGATTGCAAACATAGCTGCTACAAATGTCAACGCTACAAATGTTGTCAACATTGTCACTACCATCGCGTTGTAAATATCATGGCCACAATTGTAATCACTCTTAGTATTGTCACTACAAATGTCCATGTTGTTACTACAAACAGAGTAGCTGCAAATACCACTACAACAAATGTTGTCGTTGCAAATATTGTCACTACAAACATTGTAACCATAAATATCATTGCGGCAATTGTGACCGTAAATATTGTGATTGCAAACATAGCTGCTGCAAATATCTACGCTACAAATGTTGTCAACGTTGTTGCTTCCATCACGTTGTAAATATCATGGCTACAATTGTAATCACTCTATGTATTGTCACTTCTAATGTCCACGTTGGTACACAAAGAAAGTAGCCGTAAATACCAGTATAACAAATTTTGTCGTTGCAAATATGGTCAATAAAAACATTGTAACTAGAAATATCATTGCTGCAATTGTCACAGCAAATATTGTCATTGCAAACATAGTTGCTACAAATATCATCACTACAAATGTTGTCAATATTGTTGCTACCATCGCGTTGTAAATATCATGACCACAATTGTAATCACTCTAAGTAATGTCACTACAAATGTGCAGGTTGTTATTACATACAAAGTAGCTGCAAATACCACTGCATCAAATGTTGTTGTTGCAAATATTGTCACTACAAACATTGTAACCACAAATATCATTGCGGCAATTGTCGCCACAAATATTGTGATTGCAGACATAGTTGCAACAAATATCAGCGCTACAAATGTTGTCAACATTGTTGCTACCATGGCGTTGTAAATATCATGTCCACAATTGTAATCACTCTAATTAAGGTCACTACAAATGTGCAGGTTGTTATTACAAACAGAGTAGCTGCAAATACCACTGCATCAAATGTTGTTGTTGCAAATATTGTCACTACAAACATTGTAACCACAAATATCACTGCGGCAATTGTCACCGCAAATATTGTGATTGCAAACATAGCTGCTGCAAATATCAACGTTACAAATGTTGTCAACGTTGTTGCTTCCGTCACGTTGTAAATATCATGGCTACAATTGTAATCACCCTATGTATTGTAACTACTAATGTCCACATCGGTACACAAAGAAAGTAGTCGTAAATACCAGTATAACAAATGTTGTCGTAGCAAATTTGGTCACAACAAACATTGTAACCAGAAATATCATTGCGGCAATTGTCACCGCAAATATTGTCATTGCAAACATAGTTGCTACAAATATCATCACAACAAATGTTGTCAATATTGTTGCTACCATCGCGTTGCAAATATCATGACCACAATTATAATCACTCTAAGTAATGTCACTACAAATGTGCAGGTTGTTATAACAAACAAAGTAGCTGCAAATACAACTGCATCAAATGTTGTTGTTGCAAATATTGTCACTACAAACATTGTAACCACAAATACCATTGCGGCAATTGTCGCCGTAAATATTGTGATTGCGGACATAGTTGCTACAAATATCAATGCTATGAATGTTGTCAACATTGTTGCTACCATCGCGTTGTAAATATCATGTCCACAATTGTAATCACTCTAAGTATGGTCACTACAAATGTGCAGGTTGTTATTACAAACAGAGTAGCTGAAAATACCACTGCAACAAATGTTGTCGTTGCAAATATTGTCACTACAAACATTGTAACCATAAATATCATTGCTGTAATTGTCACCGCAAATATTATGATTGCAAACATAGCTACCACAGATGTCAACGCTACAAATGTTGTCAACATGGTCGCTACCATCGCGTTGTAAATATCATGGCCAAAATTGTGATCACTCTTAGTATTGTCACTACAAATGTCCATGTTGTTACTACAAACAGAGTAGCTACAAATACCGCTACAACAAATGTTGTCGTTGCAAATATTGTCACTACACACATTGTAACCATAAATATCATTGCGGCAATGGTCACCGAAAATATTGTGATTGCAAACGTAGTTGCTGCAAATATCAACGTTACAAATGTTATGAACGTTAAAGCTTCCATCACGTTGTAAATATCATGGCTACAATTGTAATCACTCTATGTATTGTCACTACTAATGTCCACGAAGGTACACAAACAAAGTAGCCGTAAATACCAGTATAACAAATGTTGTCGTTGCAACTACGGTCACTACAAACATTGTAACCAAAAATATCATTGCGGCAATTGTCACCGCAAATATTGTCATTGCAAACATAGTTGCTACAAATATCATCATAACAAATGTTGTCAATATTGTTACTACCATCGTGTTGTAAATATCATGACCACAATGGTAATCACTCTAAGTAATGTCACTACAAATGTGCAGGTTGTCATAACAAACAAAGTAGCTGCAAATAACACTGCAACTAATGTTGTTGTTGCAAATATTGTCACTATAAACATTGTAACCACAAATATCATTTGTAGCAATTGTCACCGCAAATATTATGATTGCAGACATAGCGGCTACAAAAATCAATGCTACAAATGTTGTCAACACTGTTGCTACCATTGCGTTGTAAATATCATGGCCACAATTGTAAGCACTCTAAGTATTGTCGCTACAAACCTCCATGTTCTGACTACTAACAAAGTAGCTACAAATACTACAACAAAAAATGTTATCATTGCAGATATTGTCACTATAGACATTGCAACCACAAATATCATTGCAGAAATTGTCACAGCAAATAGTATGATTGCAAACATCGCTGCTATAAATGTCAACGCTACAAATGTTGTCAACATTGTCGCTACCATCGCGTTGTAAATATCATGGCCACAATTGTAATCACACTTAGTATTGTCACTACAAATGTCCATGTTTCTACTACAAACAAAGTAGCTGCAAATACCACTACAACAAATGTTGTCGTTGCAAATTTTGTCACTACAAACATTGTAACCACAAATATCATTGCGGCAATTGTCACTGCAAATATTGTGATTGCAAACATAGCTGCTGCAAATATCAACGTTACAAATGTTGTCAACGTTGTTGCTTCCATCACGTTGTAAATATCATGGCCACAATTGTAATCACTCTATGTATTGTAACTACTAATGTCCACATCGGTACACAAACAAAGTAGTCGTAAATACCAGTATAACAAATGTTGTCGTAGCAGATATGGTCATAACAAACATTGTAACCAGAAATATCATTGCGACAATTGTCACCGCAAATATTGTCATTGCAAACATAGCTGCTACAAATATCATCACTACAAATGTCGTCAACATTGTTGCTACCGTCGCATTGTAAATGTCATGGCCACAATTGTAATCACTCTTAGTATTGTCACTATAAATGTCGATGTTGTTACTACAAATAGAGTAACTGCAAATACCACTACAACAAATGTTGTCGTTGCAAATATTGTCACTACAAACATTGTAACCATAAATATCATTGTGGCAATTGTGACCGTAAATATTGTGATTGCAAACATAGCTGCTGCAAATATCTACGCTACAAATGTTGTCAACGTTGTTGCTTCCATCACGTTGTAAATATCATGGCTACAATTGTAATCACTCTATGTATTGTCACTTCTAATGTCCCCGTCGGTACACAAACAAAGTAGCAGTAAATACCAGTATAACAAATGTTGTCGTTGCAAATATGGCAGTAAAAACATTGTAACTAGAAATATCATTGCGGCAATTGTCACAGCAAATATTGTCATTGCAAACATAGTTGCAACAAATATCATCACTAAAAATGTTGTCAATATTGTTGCTACCATCGCGTTGTAAATATCATGACCACAATTGTAATCACTCTAAGTAATGTCACTACAAATGTGCAGGTTGTTATTACATACAAAGTAGCTGCAAATACCACTGCATCAAATGTTGTTGTTGCAAATATTGTCACTACAAACATTGTAACCACAAATTTCATTGCGGCAATTGTCGCCGCAAATATTGTGATTGCAGACATAGTTGCTACAAATATCAGCGCTACAAATGTTGTCAACATTGTTGCTACCATCGCGTTGTAAATGTCATGTCCACAATGGTAATCACTCAAAGTAAGGTCACTACAAATGTGCAGGTTGTTATTACAAACAGAGTAGTTGCAAATACCTCTGCATCAAATGTTGTTGTTGCAAATATTGTCACTACAAACATTGTAACCACAAATATCATTGCGCCAATTATCACCGCAAATATTGTGAGTGCAAACATAGCTGCTGCAATTATCAACGTTACAAATGTTGTCAACGTTGTTGCTTCCATCACGTTGTAAATATCATGGCTACAATTGTAATCACTCTATGTATTGTAACTACGAATGTCCACGTCGGTACACAAACAAAGTAGTCGTAAAAACCAGTATAACAAATGTTGTCATAGCAAATACGGTCACAACAAACATTGTAACTAGAAATATCATTGCGGCAATTGTCACCGCAAATATTGTCATTGCAAACATAGTTGCTACAAATATCATCACAACAAATGTTGTCAATATTGTGGCTACCATCGCGTGGCAAATATCATGACCACAATTCTAATCACTCTTAGTATTGTCACTACAAATGTCCATGTTGTTACTACAAACAGAGTAGCTGCAAATACCACCACAACCAATGTTGTCGTTGCAAATATTGTCACTACAAACATTGTAACGATAAATATCATTGCGGCAATTGTCACCGCAAATATTGTGATTGCAAACATAGCTGCTGCAAATATCAACGTTACAAATATTGTCAACGTTGTTGCTTCCATCACGTTGTAAATATCATGGCTACAATTGTAATCACTCTATGTATTGTAACTACTAATGTCCACGTCGGTACACAAACAAAGTAGTCGTAAATACCAGTATAACAAATGTTGTCGTAGCAAATATGGTCACACCAAACATTGTAACCAGAAATATCATTGCGGCAATTGTCACCGCAAATATTGTCATTGCAAACATAGTTGCTACAAATATCATCACAACAAATGTTGTCAATATTGTTGCTACCATCGCGTTGCAAATATCATGACCACAATTGAAATCACTCTAAGAAATGTCACTACAAATGTGCAGGTTGTTATAACAAACAAAGTAGCTGCAAATACCACTGCATCAAATGTTGTTGTTCCAAATATTGTCACTACAAACATTGCAACCACAAATATCATTGCGGCAATTGTCGCCGCAAATATTGTGATTGCGGACATAGTTGCTACAAATATCAACGCTACAAATGTTGTCAACATTGTTTCTACTATCGCGTTGTAAATATCATGTCCACAATTGTAATCACTCTAAGTATGGTCACTACAAATGTGCAGGTTGTTATTACAAACAGAGTAGCTGAAAATACCACTGCAACAAATGTTGTCGTTGCAAATATTGTCACTACAAACATTGTAACCATAAATATCATTGCAGTAATTGTCACCGCAAATATTATGATTGCAAACATAGATGCCACAAATGTCAACTCTACAAATGTTGTCAACATGGTCGCTACCATCGCGTTGTAAATATCATGGCCAAAATTGTAATCACTCTTAGTGTTGTCACTACAAATGTCCATGTTGTTACTACAAACAGAGTAGCTACAAATACCACTACAATAAATGTTGTCGTTGCAAATATTGACACTACAAACATTGTAACCATAAATATCATTGCGGCAATTGTCACTGAAAATATTGTGATTGCAAACGTAGTTGCTGCAAATATCAACATTACAAATGTTATCAACGTTAAGGCTTCCATCACGTTGTCAATATCACGACTACAATTGTAATCACTCTACGTATTGTCACTACTAATGTCCACGAAGGGACACAAACAAAGTAGCCGTAAATGCCAGTATAAAAAATGTTGTCGTTGCAACTACGGTCACTACAAAAATTGTAACCAGAAATATCATTGTGGCAATTGTCACCGCAAGTATTGTCATTGCAAACATAGTTGCTACAAATATCATCACAACAAATGTTGTCAATATTGTTGCTACCATCGTGTTGTAAATATCATGACCACAATTGTAATCACTCTAAGTAATGTCACTACAAATGTGCAGGTTGTGATTACAAACAAAGTAGCTGCAAATAACACTGCAACTAATGTTGTTGTTGCAAATATTGTCATTATAAACATTGTAACCACAAATATCATTTGTAGCAATTGTCACCGCAAATTTTATGATTGCAGACATAGCGGCTACAAATATCAACGCTACAAATGTTGTCAACACTGTTGCTACCATTGCGTTGTAAATATCATGGCCACAATTGTAAGCACTCTAAGTATTGTCGCTATAAACGTCCATGTTCTTACTACTAACAAAGTAGCTACAAATACTACAACAACAAATGTTGTCATTGCAGAAATTGTCACTACAGACATTGCAACCACAAATATCATTGCAGTAATTGTCACGGCAAATATTATGATTGCAAACATCGCTGCTATAAATGTCAACGCTACAAATGTTGTCAACATTGTCGCTACCATCGCGTTGTAAATATCATGGCCACAATTGTAATCACACTTAGTATTGTCACTACAAATGTCCATGTTTTTACTACAAACAAAGTAGCTGCAAATACCACTACAACAAATGTTGTCGTTGCAAATTTTGTCACTACAAACATTGTAACCATAAATATCATTGTGACAATTTTCACCGCAAATATTGTGTTGGCAAACATAGCTGTTCCAAATATCAACGCTACAAATGTTGTCAATGTTGTTGCTTCCATCGCGATGTACATATCATGGCCAAAATTGTAATCACTCTATGTATTGTCAGTACTAATGTCCATGTCTATACACAAACAAAGTAGCCGTAAATACCAGTATAACAAATGTTGTCGTTGCAAATATGTTCAATACAAACATTGTAACTAGAAATATCATTGCGGCAACTGTCACCGCAAATATTGTCATTGCAAACATAGCTGCTACAAATATCATCACTACAAATGTCGTCAATATTGTTGCTACCGTCGCGTTGTAAATGTTATGGCCACAATTGTAATTACTCTTAGTATTGTCACTATAAATGTCCACGTTGTTACTACAAACAAAGTAGCTGCAAATACCACTATAACAAATGTTGTTGTTTCCAATATTGTCACTACAAACATTGTAACCACAAATATCATTGCTGCAACTGTCACCGTAAATATTGTCATTACAAACATTGCTTGTACAAATATCATCACTAGAAATGTTGTCAACGTTGTTGCTACCGTCGCATTATAAATGTCATGGCCACAATTGTAATCACTCTTAGTATTGTCACTACAAATGTCCATGTTGTTACTACAAACTAAGTAGCTACAAATACTACTACAACAAATGTTGTCATTGTAAATATTGTCACCACAAACATAGTAACCACAAATATCATTACTGCAATTGTCACCGCAAATATTATGATTGCAAACATAGCTGCTACAAATGTCAATGCTACAAATGTTGTCAACATTGTCGCTACCATCGAGCTGTAAATATCATGGCCACAATTGTAATCACTCTTAGTATTGTCACTGCAAATGTCCATGTTGTTACTACAAACAGAGTAGCTGCAAATACCACTACCACAAATATTATCGTTGCAAATATTGTCACTGCAAACATTGTAACCATAAATATCATTGCGGCAATTGTCACCGCAAATATTGTGATTGCAAACTTAGCTGCTACAAATATCAACGCTACAAATGTTGTCAACGTTGTTGTTTCCATCACGTTGTAAATGTCATGGCTACAATTGTAATCACTTTATGTATTTTCACTACTAATGTCCACGTCGGTACATAAACAAAGTAGCCGTAAATACCAGTATAACATATGTTGTCATTGCAAATATGGTCACTACAAACATTGTAACCAGAAATAACATTGTGGCAATTGTCACCGCAAATATTATGATTGCAAACATAGCTGCTACAAATGTTGTCAACATTGTCGCTACCATCGCGTTGTAAATATCTTTGCCACATTTGTAATCACTCTTAGTATTGTCACTACAAATGTCCATGTTGTTACTACAAATAAAGTAGCTGCAAATACCACTGCAACAAATGTTGTCGTTGCAAATATTGTCACTACAAACATTGTAACCACAAATATCATTGCTGCAATGGTCACTACAAATATTATGATTGCAAACATAGCTGCTACAAATGTCAATGTTACAAATGTTGTCAACATTGTCGCTACCATCGCGTTGTAAATATCATGGCCACAGTTGTAATCACTCTTAGAATTGTCACAACAAATGTCCACGTTGTTACTACAAACAAAGTAGCTGCAAATACCACTACAACAAATGTTGTTTTAGCAATTATTGTCACTACAAACATTGTAACCACAAATATCATTGCGACAATGGTCACTGCAAATATTGTCATTGCAAAGACAACTGCTACAAATATCATCACTAGAAATGTTGTCAATGTTGATGCTACCATCGCGTTGTAAATATCATGACCACAATTCCAATCACTCTTTGTAATGTCACTACAAACGTCCATGTTGTTACTACAAACAAAGTAGCTACAAATACTACTACAGCAAATGTTGTCGTTGTAGATATTGTCACTACAAACATTGTAACCACAAATATCATTGCTGCAATTGTCACTGCAAATATTGTCATTGCAAACATAGCTACTGCAAATATCATCACTACAAATGTTGTCAATACTGTTGCTACCATCGCGTTCTAAATATCACGGCCACAAATGTAATCACTCCATGTATTGTCGCTACAAACGTCCATGTTCTTACTACAAACAAAGTAGCTACAAATACTACTACAACAAATGTTGTCGTTGCAGATATTGTCACTACAAACATTGTAACTACAAATATCATTGCGGCAATTGTCACCGCAAATATTAGGATTGCAAAAATAGCTGCTACAAATATCAACGCTACAAATGTTGTCAACATTGTTGCTACCATCGCGGAGTAAATATCATTGCCACAATTGTAATCACTCTTAGTATTGTCACCACAAATGTCGATGTTGTTACTACAAACAAAATAGCTGCAAATACCACTACAACAAATATTGTCGTGGCAAATATTGTCACTACAAACATTGTAAACATAAATATCATTGCGGCAATTGTCACCGCAAATATTGTCATTGCAAACATAGCTGCTGCAAATATCAACGTTACAAATGTTGTCAACATTGTTGCTTCCATCGTGTTGTAAATGTCATGGCTACAGTTGCTATCACTCTATGTATTGTCACTACTAATGTCCAAGTCGGTACACAAACAAAGTAGTCGTAAATACTAGTATAACAAATGTTGTCGTAGCGAATAAGGTCACTACAAACAATGTAACCAGAAATATCATTGCGGCAATTGTCACCGCAACTATTGTCATTGCAGACATAGCTGCAACAAATATCATCACTACAAAGGTTGTCAACATTGTTGCTACCATTGCGTTGAAAATATCATGGCCACAATTGTAATCACTCTAAGTATTGTTGCTACAGACGTCCATGTTGTTACTAAAAACAAAGTAGTTACAAATTCTACTACAACAAATGTTGTCAGTGTAAATAAAGTCACAACAAACATTGTAACCGCAAATATCATTGCGGCAATTGTCACCGCAAATATTATGATTGCAAACATAGCTGCTATAAATATCAATGCTACAAATGTTGTCAACGTTCTTGCTACCATCGCGTTGTAAATATCATGGCCACAGTTGTAATCACTCTTAGAATTGTCACTACAAATGTCCACGTTGTTACTACAAACAATGAAGCTGCAAATACCACTACAACAAATGTTGTTTTAGCAATTATTGTCACTACAAACATTGTAACCACAAATATCATTGCGACAATGGTCACTGCAAATATTGTCATTGCAAAGACAGCTGCTACAAATATCATCACTAGAAATGTTGTCAATGTTGATGCTACCATCGCGTTGTAAATATCATGACCACAATTCTAATCACTCTTTGTAATGTCACTACAAACGTCCATGTTGTTACTACAAACAAAGTAGCTACAAATACTACTACAGCAAATGTTGTCGTTGTAGATATTGTCACTACAAACATTGTAACCACAAATATCATTGCTGCAATTGTCACTGCAAATATTGTCATTGCAAACATAGCTGCTGCAAATATCATCACTACAAATGTTGTCAATACTGTTGCTACCATCGCGTTCTAAATATCACGGCCACAAATGTAATCACTCTATGTATTGTCGCTACAAACGTCCATGTTCTTACTACAAACAAAGTAGCTACAAATACTACTACAACAAATGTTGTCGTTGCAGATATTGTCACTAGAAACATTGTAACTACAAATATCATTGCGGCAATTGTCACCGCAAATATTAGGATTGCAAAAATAGCTGCTACAAATATCAACGCTACAAATGTTGTCAACATTGTTGCTACCATCGCGGAGTAAATATCATTGCCACAATTGTAATCACTCTTAGTATTGTCACCACAAATGTCGATGTTGTTACTACAAACAAAATAGCTGCAAATACCACTACAACAAATATTGTCGTGGCAAATATTGTCACTACAAACATTGTAACCATAAATATCATTGCGGCAATTTTCACCTCAAATATTGTCATTGCAAACATAGCTGCTGCAAATATCAACGTTACAAATGTTGTCAACATTGTTGCTTCCATCGTGTTGTAAATGTCATGGCCACAGTTGCTATCACTCTATGTATTGTCACTACTAATGTCCAAGTCGGTACACAAACAAAGTAGTCGTAAATACTAGTATAACAAATGTTGTCGTAGCAAATAAGGTCACTACAAACAATGTAACCAGAAATATCATTGTCACCGCAACTATTGTCATTGCAGACATAGCTGCAACAAATATCATCACTACAAATGTTGTCAATATTGTTGCTAACATCGCGTTGTAAATATCATGACCACAATTGTAATCACACTAAGTAATGTCACAACAAATGTGCAGGTTTTTAATGTTACTACAAATAAGTAGCTGACAAATACACTACAACAAATTTGTCGTTGCGAATATTGTCACTACAAACATTGTAACCAAAATATCATTGCGGCAATTGTCACCGCAAATATTGTATTGCAAACAAACTGCTACAAATATCAACCTACAAATGTTGTCAACATTGTTGCTACCATCGCGTTGTAAATATCATGACCACAATTGTATACTTATATGTACTACAAATGTCAGTTGTATACAAACAAGTAGCTGCAAATACCACTACAACAAATGTTTGTGCAAATATTGTCACTACAAACATTGTAACCACAATACATGCGGCAATTGTCACCAAAATTTGATTGCATCTAGTGCTACAAAATCAAGCTACATGTGCACATGTTGCAACATCGGTTTTAATCATGGCCCAATGTAATCACTCTAGTATGTCCTCAAAGCCTGTTGTTACTAAAAAGTAGCTCAAATAACACAACAAATTTTGTCGTGTGATATTGTCACTACAAACATTGTAACACAATTCATTGCGCAATTGTCACCGCAAATATATGATTGCAAACATATGCTACAAATATCAGCTACAAATGTTCAACATTGTGCTACCATCGCTGTAAATATCAGCCAAATTGTAATCACTCTTAGTATTTCACTACAATGTCCATGTTGTACTACAAACGAGTAGCTAATACCTACAACAAATGTTTCGTTGCAAATATTGCACTACAACTTGTAACAAATATCATGCGCAATTTCATCGCAAATATTGTGATTCAAAATAGCTGCTCAAATATCAACCTACAAATGTTTAATTGTTGCTCATCGCGTGTAAATATCATGCCACAATGTAATCACTCTAAGTATTTCCTACAAAGTCAGTTGTTACAAAATTAGCTGCAATACTACTACAACAATGTTGTCGTTGCATATTGTCATACAAACATTGTACACAATATCATTGCGGCAATTGTAACCGCAAATATTTGATTGCAAACATAGTGCTACAAATATCAACGCTACAATATTGTCAACATTGTTGCTACATCGGAGTAAATATCATTGCCAAATTGTAATCACTTTAGTATTGTCATACAAATGTCCATGTTGTTACTACAAATAGAGTAGCTGAAATACCACACAACAAATGTTGTCGTTGCAAATATTTCACTACAACATTGTAACCAAAAATATCATTGCGGCAATTGTCACCGCAATATTGTATTGCAAACAACTGCTACAAATATCACATACAAATGTTGTCAAATTGTTGCTCCATACGCGTTGTAAATATCATGACCACAATTGTAATCACTCTAGTATGTGACTACAAATGTCATGTTGTATTACAAACAATGTAGCTGCAAATACACTACAAACAAATGTTATCGTGCAATTTGTCACTACAAACATTGTAACCACAATATCATGCGGCAATTGTCACCACAAATTTATGTTGCAGTCATAGCTGCTACAAATATCAATGCTACGAATTGTTGCCAACATTGTTGCTAACATCGCGTTGAAATATCATGGCCAAATTGTAATCACTCTTAGTATTGTCACCTACAAAGTCCATGTTGTTATAAAAAAGTAGCTACAAATACTACTACAACAATTTGTCTGGTGATATTGTCACTACAAACATTGTAACCACACAATATCATTGCGCAATTGTCCACTCAAATATTATGATTGCAAACAAACTGCTACAAATATCAACGCTGCAACAAATGTTGTCAACATTGTTGCTACCATCGCGTTGTAAATATCACTGCCACAATTGTAATCACTCTTAGTATTCTCACTACAAATGTCCATGTTGTTACTACAAACAGAGTAGCTACAAATACCACTACAAGAAATGTTGTCGTTGCAAATATTGTCACTACAAACATTGTAAACATAACTATCATTGCGGCAATTATCATCGCAAATATTGTGATTCCAAATATAGCTGCTGCAAATATCAACGCTACAAATGTTGTTAACATTGTTGCTTCCATCGCGTTGTAAATATCATGGCCACAACCGTAATCACTCTAAGTATTTTCGCTACAAACGTCCATGTTGTTACTACAAACAAATTAGCTGCAAATACTACTACAACAAATGTTGTCGTTGCAGATATTGTCACTACAAACATTGTAACTACAAATATCATTGCGGCAATTGTAACCGCAAATATTGTGATTGCAAACATAGTTGCTACAAATATCAACGCTACAATAATTGTCAACATTCTTGCTACCATCGCGGAGTAAATATCATTGCCATAATTGTAATCACTCTTAGTATTGTCACCACAAATGTCCATGTTGTTCACTACAAAAATGTAGCTGTAAATACCACTACAACAAATTTGTCTGTTGCAAATATGTCACTACAACATTGTAACCAAAATATCATTGCGGCAATTTCACCGCAATATATCATTGCAAACACAATGCTACAAATATATCACTACAAATGTTGTCAATATTGTTGCTGCCATCGCGTTGTAAATATCATGACCACAATTGTAATCACTCTAAGTAATGTGACTACAAATGTGCAGGTTGTTATTACAAACAATGTAGCTGCAAATACCACTACAACAAATGTTATCGTTGCAAATATTGTCACTACAAACATTGTAACCACAAATATCATTGCGGCAATTGTCACCACAATATTATGATTGCAGTCATAGCTGCTACAAATATCAATGCTACGATTGTTGCCAACATTGTTGCTAACATCGCGTTGTATATATCATGGCCACAATTGTAATCACTCTTAGTATTGTCACTACAAACGTCCATGTTGTTACTATAAAAAAAGTAGCTACAAATACTACTACAACAAATTTGTCGTGGCTGATATTGTCACTACAAACATTGTAACCACACATATCATTGCGGCAATTGTCACCGCAAATATTATGATTGCAAACATAGCTGCTAAAAATATCAACGCTACAGATGTTGTCAACATTGTTGCTACCATCGCGTTCTAAATATCATTGCCACAATTGTAATCACTCTTAGTATTGTCACTACAAATGTCCATGTTGTTACTATAAATAGAGTAGCTGCAAATACCACTACAACAAATGTTGTCGTTGCAAATATTGTCACTACAAACATTGTAACCACAAATATCATTGCTGCAATTGTCACCGCAAATATTGCCATTGCAAACATAGCTACTAAAAATATCATCACTACAAATGTTGTCAACATTGTTGCTCCCATCGCTTTGTAAATATCATGGCCACAATTGTAATCACGCTAAGTATGGTCGCTACAAACGTTCATGTTGTTACTACAAATTAAGTAGCTACAAATTCTACTACAACAAAAGTTGTCATTGCAAATATTGTCACGAAAAACACTGTAACCACGAATGTCCTTGCGGCAATTGTCACCACAAATATTATGATTGCAGTCATAGCTGCTACAAATATCAACGCTAATAAAGTTGGCAACATTGTTGCTACCATCGCGTTGTAAATATCATGGCCATAGTTGTAATCACCGTTAATATTGCCACTACAAACGTCCATGTTGTCACTACGAACAAAGTAGCTGCAAATACCATTACAACAAAAGTTGTTGTTGCAAATATTGTCACTACAAACATTGTAACCACAAATAACATTGCGGCAATTGTCACCGCAAATACTGTCATTGCAAACATAGCTGCTACAAATGTCATCACTATAAATGGAGTCAATATTGTTGCTACCATCGCGTTGTAAATATCATGACCACAATTGTAATCACTCTAATTAATGTGACTACAAATGTGCAGGTTGTTATTACAAACAATGTAGCTGCAAGTACCACTACAACAAATGTTGTCGTTGCAAATATTGTCACTACAGACATTGTAACCAGAAATATTATTGCGGCAATTGTCACCGCAACTATTGTCATTGCAAACATAACTGCTACAAATATCATCACTACAAATGTTGTCAATATTGTTGCTGCCATCGCGTTGTAAATATCATGACCACAATTGTAATCACTCTAAGTAATGTGACTACAAATGTGCAGGTTGTTATTACAAACAATGTAGCTGCAAATACCACTACAACAAATGTTATCGTTGCAAATATTGTCACTACAAACATTGTAACCACAAATATCATTGCGGCAATTGTCACCACAAATATGTCATTGCAGCATAGCTGCTACAAATATCACGCTACAAATTTGCAACATTGTTGCTACCATCGCGTTGTAAATATCATGGCCACAATTGTATCCCTAAGTATTGTCCTACAAACGCCATGTTTTACTACAAACAAAGTTGCACAAATACTACTACAACAAATTTGTCGTGCGTATATTGTCACTACAAACATTGTACCACAATATCATTGCGGCAATGTCACCCAAAATTATGATTGCAACATAGCTACTACAAATATCAACGCTACAAATGTTTCAACATTGTTCTACATGGTGTAATATCGTGGCCACAATGTAATCACTTTAGTATTTGACTACAATGTCCATGTTTTTACTACAAACAAAGTAGCTGTAAATACCACTACAACAAATGTTATCGTTGCAAATATTGTCAATACAAACATTGTAACCGCAAATATCATTGTAGCAATTGCCACCGCAAATATTGTTAGTGCAAACATAGCTGCTACAAATATCATCACTAGAAATGTTGTCAACATTTGTGCTACCATCGCGTTGTAAATATCATTATCACAACTGTAATCACTCTAAGTAATGTCACTACAAATGTGGAAGTTGTTATTACAAACAAAGTAGCTGCAAATACCACTACAACAAATGTTGTCGTTCCAAATATTGTAACCACAATTATCATTGATGCAATTGTCCCCGCAAATATTGTCATTTCAAACATAGCTGCCACAAATATCAAGACTACAAATGTTGTCAACATTGTTGCTACCATCGCGTTGTAAATATCATGGCCACAATTGTAATCACTCTAAGTATTGTTGCTATAAACGTCCATGTTATTACTACAAACAAAGTAGCTGCAAATACCACTGCAACAAATGTTGTCGCTGTAAATATTGTCACTACAAACATTGTAAGCGCAAATATCATTGCGGCAATTGTCACCGCAAATATTATGATTGCAAACATAGCTGCTACAAAGATCAATGCTACAAATGTTGTCAACATTGTTGCTACCATCGCGTGGTAAATATCATGGCCACAATTGTAATCACTCTATGTAATGTCACGACAAATGTGCAAGCTGTTACTCCAAACAAAGTAACTGCAAATACCACTACAACAAATGTTGTCGTTGCAAATATTGTCACTACAAATATTGTAACCACAAATATCATTGCAGCAATTGTGACCGCAAATATTCTTAGTGCAAACATAGCTGCTACAAATATCATTACTATAAATGTAGTCAATATTGTTGCTACCATCGCGTTGTAAATATCATGACCACAATTGTAATCACTCTAAGTAAAGTCACTACAAATGTGGAGGTTGTTATTACAAACAAAGTAGCTGCAAATACCACTACAGCAAATGTTGTCGTTGCAAATATTGTCACTACAAACATTGTAATCACAAAAATCAATGCTGCAATTCTCACCGCAAGTATTGTCATTGCAAACATAGCTGCTACAAATATCATCGCCACAAATGTTGTCAACACTGTTGCTACCATCGCGTTGCAAATATCATGGCTACAATTGTATTCACCGTAAGTGTTATCGCTACAAACGCCCATGTTGTTACTACAAACAAAGTTTCCACAAATACTACTACAACTAATGTTGTCCATGCATATATTGTCACTACAAACATTGTAACCACAAATATCATTGCGGCAATTGTCACCGCATAAATTGTGATTGCAAACATAGCTACTACAAATATCAACGCTACAAATGTTATCAACATTGTTGCTACCATTGAGATGTAGATATCATGGCCACAATTGTAATCACTCTTCGTATTGTGACTACAAATGTCCATGTTGTTACTACAAACAGAGTAGCTGCAAATACCACTACAACAAACATTGTGACCATAAATATCAATGCGTCAATTGTCACCGCAAATATTGTGATTGCAAACATAGTTGCTGCAAATATCAATGCTACAAATGTTGTCAACATTGTTGCTTTCATCGCGTTGTAAATACCATGGCCACAATTGTGATCACTCTATGTATTGTCACTACTAATGTCCATGTCGGTACACAAACAATGTAGCCGAAAAATACCAGTATAATAAATATTGTCGTTGCAAATATGGTCACTACAAACACTGTAACCACAAATATCATTGCACCAATTGTCACCGCAAATATTGTTAGTGCAAACATAGCTGCTACAAATATCATCACTACAAATGTTGTCAACACAGTTGCTACCATCGCGTGTAATCACTCTAAGTATTGTCGCTACAAACGTCCATATTGTTACTATAAAAAATGTAGCTGCAAATACAACTGCAACAAATGTTGTCGTTCCAAATATTGTCACTACAAACATTGTAACCACAAATATCATTGCGGGAATTGTAACCGCAAATATTATGATTGCAAACATAGCTAGTACAAATATCAACGCTAAAAATGTTGTCAACATTGTTGCTACCATCGCGTGGTAAATATCATGGCCACAATTGTAATCAGTCTAGGTAATGTCACTAGAAATGTGCAGGTTGTTACTACAAAGAAAGTAGCTGCAAATACCAGTACAAGAAATGTTGTCGTTGCAAATATTGTCAATACAAACATTGTAACCACAAATATCATTGCAGCAATTGTCACCGCAAATATTGTTAGTGCAAACATAGCTGCTACAAATATCATCACTACAAATATTATCAACATTGTTGCTACCATCGCGTTGTAATTATCATGGCCACAATTGTAATCACTCTATGTAATGTCACTACAAATGTGCAGGTTGTTACTACAAACAAAGTAGCTGCAAATACCACTACAACAAATGTTGTCGTTGCAAATATTGTCACTACAAACATTGTAAGCGCAAATATCATTGCGGCAATTGTCACCGCAAATATTATGATTGCAAACATAGCTGCTACAAATATCAACGCTACAAATGTTGTCAACATTGTTGCTACCATCGCGTGGTAAATATCATGGCCACAATTGTAATCACTCTATGTAATGTCACTACAAATGTGCAGGTTGTTACTACAAACAAAGTAGCTGCAAATACCACTACAACAAATGTTGTCGTTGCAAATATTGTCACTACAAACATTGTAAGCGCAAATATCATTGCGGCAATTGTCACCGCAAATATTATGATTGCAAACATAGCTGCTACAAATATCAACGCTACAAATGTTGTCAACATTGTTGCTACCATCGCGTGGTAAATATCATGCCCACAATTGTAATCACTCTATGTAATGTCACTACAAATGTGCAGGTTGTCACTACAAACAAAGTAGCTGCAAATACCACTACAACAAATGTTGTCGTTGCAAATATTGTCAACACAAACATTGTAACCGCAAATATCAATGTAGCAACTGGCACCGCAAATATTGTTAGTGCAAACATAGCTGCTACAAATATCATCACTAGAAATGTTGTCTACATTGTTGCTACCATCACGTTATAAATATCATGATCACAACTGTAATCACTCTAAGTAATGTCACACCAGAAATGTGGAAGTTGTTATTACAAACAAAGTAGCTGCAAATACCACTACAACAAATGTTGTCGTTCCAAATATTGTAACCACAATTATCATTGCTGCAATTGTCACCGCAAATACTGTCATTTCAAACATAGCTGCTACAAATATCATGACTACAATGTTGTCAAAACTGTTGCTACCATCGCGTTGTAAATATCACGGCCACAATTGTAATCACTCTAGGTATTGTCGCTACAAACGTCCATGTTGTTACTACAAACAAAGTAGCTGCAAATACCACTGCAACAAATGTTGTCGTTGCAAATATGTCAACACAAACATTGTAACCGCAAATATCATATGTAGCAATGCACCGCAAATATTGTTGCAAACATAGCTGCTACAAATATCATCCTAAAATGTTGTCTACATTGTTGCTACCATCACGTTAATAAATATCATGACCACAACTTGTAATCACTCTATGTAATGTCACACAAAATGTGGAAGTTGTTATTACAAACAAAGTAGCTGCAAATACCACTACAACAAATGTTGTCGTTCAAATATTGTAACCATACAATTATCATTGCTGCAATTGTCACCGCAAATATGTCATTTCAAACATAGCTGCTACAAATATCATGACTACGAATGTTGTCAAAACTGTTGCTACCATCGCGTTGTAAATATCACGGCCACAATTGTAATCACTCTATGTATTGTCGCTACAAACGTCCATGTTGTTACTACAAACAAAGTAGCTGCAAATACCACTGCAACAAATGTTGTCGTTGCAAATATTGTCACTACAAACATTGTAATCGCAAATATCATTGCGGCAATTGTCACCGCAAATATTATGATTGCAAACATAGCTCCTACAAATATCAACGCTACAAATGTTGTCAACATTATTGCTACCATCGCGTGGTAATTATCATGGCCACAATTGTAATCACTCTATGTAATGTCACTACAAATGTGCAAGTTGTTACTGCAAACAAAGTAGCTGCAAATACCACTACAACAAATGTTGTCGTTGCAAATATTGTCGCTACCAATATTGTAACCACAAATATCATTGCTGCAATTGTCTCCGCAAATATTGTCATTTCAAACACAGTTGCTACAAATATCATCACTACAAATGTTGTCAACACTGTTGCTACCATCGCGTTGTAAAGTATCATGGCCACAATTGTAATCACTCTATGTAATGTCACTACAAATGTGCAGGTTGTTACTACAAACAAAGTAGCTGCAAATACCACTTCAACAAATGTTGTCGTTTCAAATATTGTCAATATAAACATTGTAACCACAAATATCAGTCTAGCAATTGTCACCGCAAATATTATTAGTGCAAACATAGCTTCTACAAATATCATCACTAGAAATGTTGTCATCATTATCGCTACCATCGCGTTGTAAATATCATGACCACAACTGTTATCACTCTAAGTAATGTCACTACATATGTTGATGTTGTTATTGGAAACAAAGTAGCTGCAAATACCACTACAACAAATGTTGTCGTTGCAAATATTGTCACTACAAATATTGCAACCACAAATATCATTGCTGCAATTGTCACCGCAAATATTGTCATTTCAAACATAGCAGCTACAAATATCACCACTACAAATGTTGTCATCACTGTTGCTACCATCACGTTGTAAATATCATGGCGACAATTGTAATCACTCTAAGTATTGTCGCCATAAACGTCCATGCTGTTACTACAAACAAAGTAGCTGCAAATACAACTGCAACAAATGTTGTCGTTGCAAATATTGTCACTACAAACATTGTAACCACAAATATCATTACGGCAATTGTCACCGCAAATATTATGATTGCAAACATAGCTGCTACAAATATCATCAATACAAATTTTGTCAATATTGTTGCTAACATCGCGTTGTAAATTTCATGACCACAATTGTAATCACTCTAAGTAATGTGAGTAGAAATGTGCAGGTTTTTATTAGAAACAATGTAGCTGCAAATACCACTACAACAAATGTTGTCGTCGCAAATATTGTCACTACAAACATTGTAACCACAAATATCATTGTGGCATTGTGCAATTGTCCACCAAATATTTCATCATAATGCTACCAAATATCGACAAATGTTGTCAACATTGTTGCTACCATCGCGTTGTAAATATCATGGCCACAACTGTAATCAGTCATAGTATTGTCCCTACAAATGTCCTTGTTGTTACTTCAAACAGAGTAGCTGCAAATCCCACAACAACAATTGTTGTCGTTGCAAATATTGTCACAGCAAACATTGTAACCACAAATATCATTGCGGCAATTATCACCGCAAATATTGTGATTGCAAACATAGCTACTGCAAGTATCAATGCTACAAATGTTATCAACATTGTTGCTACCATCGCGTCGTAAATATCATGGCCACAATTTTAATCACTCTAAGTATTGTCACTACTAATGTCCATGTCGTTACACAAACAAAGTAGCCGTAAATACCACAATAACAAATGTTGTCGTTGCAAATATGGTCACTACTAACAATGTAACCACAAATATCATTGCGGCAACTGTCACTGCAAATATTGTCAACGCAAACACAACTGCTACAAATATCACCACTGTAAATCTTGTCAATATTGTTGCTACCATCGCGTTGTAAATATCATGACCATAATTGTAATCACTCTATGTAATGTCACTACAAATGTGCAGGTTGTTATTACAAACAAAGTAGCTGCAAATACCATTACAACAAATGTTGTTGTTGCAAATATTGTCACAACAAACATTGTAACCACAATTATCATTGAGGCAATTGTCACCGCAAATATTGTGATTGCATACATAGCTGCTACAACTATCAACGCAACAAATGTTGTCAATAATGTTGCTACCATCGCGTTGTAAATATCATTGCCACAATTGTAAACACTCTTAATATTGTCACTACGATTGCCCATGTTGTTACTACAAACAATGTAGCTGCAAATACCAATACAACAAATGTTGTCGTTGTAAATATTGTCACTACAAACATTGTAACCACAAATATCATTGCTGCAAATGTCACCGCAAATATTGTCATTGCAAACATAGCTGCTACAAATATCATCACTACAAATGTTGTCAACATTGTTGCTACCATCGCGTTGTAAATATCATTGCCACAATTGTAAACACTCTTAATATTGTCACTACGATTGCCCATGTTGTTACTACAAACAATGTGCTCAAATACACTACAACAAATGTTGTGTTGCAAATATTGTCACTAGAACATTGTAACACAAATATCATTGCGCAATTGCACGAAATATTGTATTGCAAACATAGTGCTACAAATATCACACGCAAATGTGTTACATTGTTGCTACCATCGCGTGTAAATATCATGCCACAATGTAATTAAGATGTCACTACAAATGTGCAGTTTTTAAAACAAGTAGCTGCAAATACACTACAACAAATGTTGTCGTGAATATTGTACCCAAACATTGTTGCAATTTCAGCAATTGTCATTGCAAACATAGCTTCACAAATATCAACGCAAGTGTTGTCAACATGTTGCTACCTCGCGTTGTAAATATCATGGCACATTGTAATCATCTAAGTATGTCACTACAATGTCAGGTTGTTACACAACAAGTAGCGTAAAACCATAAAATGTTTCATGAATATTGTCATCAAACATGTAACCAAAATATCATTGCGCAATTGTCACGCAAATATTGTCATTGCAAACATGCTGCTACAAATATCATCACTACAAATGTTGTCAACATTTTGCTACCATCGCGTTGAAATATCATGCCACAATGTAACATCTTAGTATTGTCACTACAATTGCATGTTGTATCAAACAAAGTAGCTGCAAATACCACACAACAAATGTTTGTTGCAAATATTGTACTACAAACATTGTAACCACAAATTCATTGCGCAATGTCACCCAAATATTGTCATTCAAACATAGCTGCTACAAATATCACACTACAAATGTTGTAAATGTTGTACATCGCGTTGTAAATATCTGCCACATTGTAACACTCTATATGTCACAAATGCCATGTGTTACTACAAACAAAGTAGCTAAATACCATACAACAAATGTTGTCGTTGAAATATTGTCACTACAAACATGTAACACAAATATCATTGCAAATGTCACGCAAATATTGATTGCAAACATAGCTGCTACAATATCATCACAAATTTGTCACATTGTTGCTACCATCGTTGTAAATATCATGCCACAATTGTAATATCTAATAATGTCACTACAAATGTGCAGTTGTTACTACAAACAAGTAGCTGAAATACCAATACAACAAATGTTGTCTTGTAAATATTGTCACTACAAACATTGTAACCACAAATATCATTGCTGCAAATGTCACCGCAATATTGCCATTCAAACATAGCTGCTCAAATATCATCACTACAAATGTTGTCAACATTGTTGCTACATCGCGTTGTAATATCATGCCACAATTGTAAACACTCTTATATTGTCACTACATGCCATGTTGTTATACAAACAATGTAAATTGCACAAAACTCACAAATGTTGTCAAATTGTCACTCGCATTGTATATCATACCACAATGATCACTACAATTGCACTAAAATGTATTGATACAAACAAATACAATCATCACAATGTTGTCCTTGTAAATATTGTCACTACAAACTTTAACACAAATTCATGCTCAAATGTGCAGTTTGCAGAAACATAGTGCTACAAATATCACACACAAATGTTGTCAAATTGTTGCTACCATCGCGTTGTAAATAATTGCAATTGAAACATCTTAATATTTCATATTCCATGTTGTTACTACAACATGTAGCTGAAATACATCACAATGTCGTTTAAGTTTGTCACTACAAAATTGTACCACAAATATCATTGCTTCAAATGTCCCGTAAATATTGTATTTCAAACATATGCTACAAATATCATCACTCAATGTGTCAAATTGTTGCTTCCATCGCTTGATATCATGACCACAATGTATCATACGATGTCTACATTGCGTTGTTATAAAACAAGAGCTGAAAGTACACTACAGCAAACAAACATTGTAACCACAAATATCATTGCTACAAATGTAAACGCAAATATTGTCATTTCAAACATAGCAGCTACAAATGTCATCATTACAACTATTGTCAACATTGTTGCTACAATCGCGTTGTAAATATCATGGCCACAATTGTAAACACTCTTAGTATGTCACTACAAATGTCAATGTTTTTACTACAAACGAAGTAGCTGCAAATACCACTACAACAAATGTTGTCGTTGGAAATATTGTATACAACTAACACAAATATCATTGCTGCAATTGTCACCACAAATATTGTCATTGCAAACATAGCTGCTACAAATTTCAATACTACAAATGTTGTCAACACTGTTGCTACCATCGCGTTGTAAATATGTTGGCCACTATTGTAATCACTCTAGGTATTGTCGCTACAAACGTCCATGTTGTTACTACAAACAAAGTAGCTACAAATACTACTACAACAAATGTTGTCGTTGCAAATACTGTCACTACAAACATTGTAACAACAAATATCATTGCTAGCAATTGTCACTGCAAATATTAGGATTGCAAACATAGCTGCTACAAATATCAACGGTACAAATGTTGTCGACATTGTTGCTACCATCGCGTGGTAAATATCATGGCCACAATTGTAATTATTCTAAGTAATGTCACTACAAATGTGCAAGTTCTTACTACAAACAAAGTAGCTGCAAATACCACTACAACAAATGTTGTCGTTGTAAATTGTCACACAACATTGTAACACAAATATCATTGTACATGTCACGCAAATTGTAATGCAAACTAGCTGCTACAAATATCAACGTACAAATGTTGTCACATTGTTGCTACCATCGCGTGTAAATATCATGGCCACAATTGTAATCCTCTAAGTAATGTCACTACAAATGTGCCAGTTGTCGTTACACAAACAAAGTAGCTAAAATACCACTATACAACAATGTTGTCGTTGAATATTGTCACCAAAACATTGTAACCACAATATCATTCGCAATTGTCACCAATATTGCTTGCAAACATAGCTGCTACAAATATCATCACTACAATGTTGTCAACATTGTTGCTACCTTCGCGTTGTAAATATCATTGGCCACAATTGTAATCACTCTAAATATTGTCACTACAATGTCCATGTCGTTACTACACAACAAAGTAGCTGTAAATAACCATAAAAAAATGTTGTCCGTTGTAAATATTGTCACTACAAACATTGTAACCACAAATATCATTGCTGCAAATGTCACCGCAAATATTGTCATTGCAAACATAGCTGCTACAAATATCATCACTACAAATGTTGTCAACATTGTTGCTACCATCGCGTTGTAAATATCATTGCCACAATTGTAAACACTCTTAATATTGTCACTACGATTGCCCATGTTGTTACTACAAACAATGTAGCTGGAAATACCAATACAACAAATGTTGTCGTTGTAAATATTGTCACTACAAACATTGTAACCACAAATATCATTGCTACAAATGTCACCGTAAATATTGTCATTTCAAACATAGCTGCTACAAATATCATCACTACAAATGTTGTCAACATTGTTGCTACCATCGCATTGTAATTATCATGACCACAACTGTAATCACTACAAGGAATGTCACTACAAATGTGCAGGTTGTTATTACAAACAAAGTAGCTGAAAATACCACTACAACAAATGTTGTCCTTGTAAATATTGTCACTACAAACATTCTAACCACAAATATCATTGCTGCAAATGTCACCGCAAATATTGTCATTGCAAACATAGCTGCTACAAATATCATCACTACAAATGTTGTCAACATTGTTGCTACCATCGCGTTGTAAATATCATTGCCACAATTGTAAACACTCTTAATATTGTCACTACGATTGCCCATGTTGTTACTACAAACAAAGTAGCTGCAAATACCACTACAACAAATGTTGTTGTTGCAAATATTGTCAGTACAAACATTGTAACCACAAATATCATTGCTGCAAATGTCACCGCAAATATTGCCATTGCAAACATAGCTGCTACAAATGTCATCACTCCAAATGTTGTCAACATTGTTGCTACCATCGCGTTGTAAATATCATTGCGACAATTGTAAACTCTCTTAATATTGACACTATGATTGCCCCTGTTGTTACTACAAACAAAGTAGATGCAAATACCACTACAACAAATGTTGTTGTTGCAAATATTGTCACTACAAACTTTGTAACCACAAATATCATTGCAGCAATTGTCACCGCAAATATTGTCATTGCAAACATAGCTGCTACAAATATCAACACTACAGATGTTGTCAACATTGTTGCTACCGTCGCGTTGTAAATATCATGGCCACAATTGTAATCACTCTAAGTATTGTCACTACTAATGTCCATGTCGTTACACAAACAAAGTAGCTGTAAATACCAGTATAACAAATGTTGCCGTTGCAAATATGGTCACTACAAACAATGTAACCACAAATATCATTGCGGCAATTGTCACCGTAAATATTGTCATTGCAAACATAGCTGCTACAAATATCATCACTACAAATGTTGTCAACATTGTTGCTACCATCGCATTGCAAATATCATTGCCACAATTGTAAACACTCTTAATTTTGTCACTATGATTTCCCATGTTGTTAGTAGAAACAAAGTAGCTGCAAATAGAACTACAACAAATGTTGTCGTTGTAAATATTGTAACGACAAACATTGTAGCCACAAATATCATTGCTGCAATTGTCACCGCAAATATTGTCATTGCAAACATAGCTGCTAGAAATATCATCACGGCAAATGTTGTCAACACTATTGCAACCATCGCGTTGTAAATATCATGGCCGCAATTGTAATCACACTAAGTATTGTCGCTACAAACGTCCTTGTTGTTACTACAAACAAAGTAGCTACAATTACTACTACAAGAAATGTTGTCCTTGCAAATATTTTCACTACAAACATTATAACCACAAATATTATTGCAGCAATTGTCACCGCAAATATTAGGATTGCAAACGTAGCTGCTACAAATTTCAACGCTACAAATGTTGTTGATATTGTTGCTACCATCGCGTTGTAAATATCAATGCCACAATTGTAAACTCTCTTAATATTGACACTACGATTGCCCTTGTTGTTACTACAAACAAAGTAGATGCAAATACCACTACAACAAATGTTGTTGTTGCAAATATTGTCACTACAAACATTGTAACCACAAATATCATTACAGCAATTGTCACCGCAAATATTGTCATTGCAAACATAGCTGCTACAAATATCAACGCTACAGATGTTGTCAACATTGTTGCTACCACCGCGCTGTAAATATCATGGCCACAATTGTAATCACTCTAAGTATTGTCACTACTAATGTCCATGTCGTTAGACACACAAAGTAGCTGTAAATACCAGTATAACAAATGTTGCCTTTGCAAATATGGTCACTACAAACAATGTAACCACAAATATCATTGCGGCAATTGTCACCGCATATATTGTCATTGCAAACATAGCTGCTACAAATATCATCACTACAAATGTTGTCGACATTGTTGCTACCATGGTGTGGTAAATATCATGGCCACAATTGTAATGATTCTAAGTAATGTCACTACAAATGTGCAAGTTTTTACTACAAACAAAGTTGCTGCAAATACCACTACAACAAATGTTGTCGTTGTTAATATTGTCACCACAAACATTGTAACCACAAATATCATTACAGCAATTGTCAATGCAAACGTAGCTGCTACAAATATCAACACTACAGATGTTGTCAACTCTATTGCTACCATCGCGTTGTAAATATCTTGGCCACTAATGCAATCACTCTAAGTATTGTCGCTACAAACGTCCATGTTGTTACTACAAACAAAGTAGCTACAAATACTACTACAACAAATGTTGTCGTTGCAAATATTGTCACTACAAACATTGCAACCACAAATATCATTGCAGCAATTGTCACCGCAAATATTATGTTTGCAAACATAGCTACTACAAATATCAACGCTACAAATGTTGTCGACAATGTTGCTACCATCGTGTCGTAAATATCATGGCCACAATTGTAATCATTCTAAGTAATGTCACTCCAAATGTGCAGGTTGTTACTACAAACAAAGTAGCTGCAAATACCACTACAACAAATGTTGTCGTTGTAAATATTGTCAATATAAACATTGTAACCACAAATATCAGTGTGGGAATTGTCACTGCGAATATTGTCATTGTAAACATAGCTACTACAAATATCATCAATATAAATGTTGTCAACATTGTTGCTACCATCGCGTTGTAAATATCATGGTCACAATTGTAAACTCTCTTAGTATTGTCACTACAAATATCCATGTTGTTACTACAAACAAAGTAGCTGCAAATACCACTACAACAAATGTTGTTATTGCGAATATTGTCACTACAAACATTGTAACCACAAATATCATTGTTGCAAACGTCACCGCAAATATTGTCATTGCAAACATAGCTGCTAGAAATATCACCACTACAAATATTGGCAACATTGTTGCTACCATCGCGTTGTACATATCATTGCCACAATTGTAAATACTCTTAGTATTGCCACTACAATTGTCCATGTTGTTACTACAAACAAAGTAGCTGCTAATACCACTACAACAAATGTTGTTGTTGCAAATATTGTCACTACAAACATTGCAACCACAAATATCATTGCAGCAATTGTCACTGCAAATATTGTCATTGCAAACATAGCTGCTACAAATATCATCACTACAAATCGTGTCAATATTGTTGCTACCATCGCGTCGTAAATATCATGACGACAACTGTAATCACTCCAAGTATTGTCACTACAAATGTGCAGGTTGTTATTATAAATAGAGTAGCTGCAAATACCACTACAGCAATTGTTGTCGTTTTAAATATTGTCAATACAAACATTGTAACCACAAATATCATTGTAGCAATTGTCACCGCACATATTGTTAGTGCAAATATAGCTTCTACAAATATCATCACTAGAAATGTTGTCAACATTATCGCTACCATCGCGTTGTAAATGTCATGACCACAAATGTAATCACTGCAAGTAATGTCACTACAAATGTGCAGGTTGTTATTACAAACAGAGTAGCTGCAAATACCACTACAGCAAATGTTGTCGTTGTAAATATTGTCACTACAAACATTGTAACCACAAATATCATTGCTGCAAATGTCACCGCAAATATTGTTATTGCAAACATAGCTGCTACAAATATCAACACTATAAATGTTGTCAACTCTGTTGCTACCATCGCGTTGTAAATATCTTGGCCACTAATGCAATCACTCTAAGTATTGTCGCTACAAACGTCCATGTTGTTACTATAAACAAAGTAGCTACAAATACTACTACAACAAATGTTGTCGTTGCAAATATTGTCACTACAAACATTGTAACCACAAATATCATTGCAACAATTGTCACCGCAAATATTATGTTTGCAAACATAGCTACTACAAATATCAACGCTACAAATGTTGTCGACAATGTTGCTACCATCGGGTGGTAAATATCATGGCCACAATTGTAATCATTCTAAGTAATGTCACTCCAAATGTGCAGGTTGTTACTACAAACAAAGTAGCTGCAAATACCACTACAACAAATGTTGTCGTTATAAATATTGTCAATACAAACATTGTAACTACAAATATCATTGTAGCAATTGTCACAGCAAATATTGTTAGTGCAAACATAGCTTCTACAAATATCATCACTAGAAATGTTGTCAACATTATCGCTACCATCGCGTTGTAAATGTCATGACCACAAATGTAATCACTGCAAGTAATGTCACTACAAATGTGCAGGTTGTTATTACAAATAGAGTAGCTGCAAATACCACTACAGCAAATGTTGTTATTGTAAATATTGTCACTACAAACATTGTAACCACAAATATCATTGCTGCAAATGTCACCGCAAATATTGTCATTGCAAACATAGCTGCTACAAATATCATCACTACAAATATTGGCAACATTCATGCTACCATCGCGTTGTACATATCATTGCCACAATTGTAAACACTCTTAGTATTGCACTACAATTGTCCATGTTGTTACTACAAACAAAGTAGCTGCAAATACCATTACAACAAATGTTGTTGTTGCAAATATTGTCACTACAAACATTGTAACCACAAATATCATTGCGGCAATTGTCACTGCAAATATTGTCATTGCAAACATAGCTGCTACATATATCATCACTACAAATCTTGTCAACATTGTTGCTACCATCGCATTGTAAATATCATGACCACAACTGTAATCACTCGAAGTAATGTCACTACAAATGTCCAGGTTGTTATTACAAACAAAGTAGCTGCAAATACCACTACAGCATATGTTGTCGTTGCAAATATTGTCACTACAAACATTGTAACCACAAATATCATTACTGCAAATGTCACCGCAAATATTGTCATTGCAAACATAGCTGCTACAAATATCATCACTACAAATGTTCTCAACATTGTTGTTGCCATCGCGTTGTACATATCATTGCCACAATTGTAATCATTCTAAGTAATGTCACTACAAAAGTGCTGGTTATTACTACAAACAAAGTAGCTGCAAATACCACTACAACAAATGTTGTTGTTGTAAATATTGTCACTACATACTTTGTAACCACAAATATCATTGCAGCAATTGTCACCGCAAATATTGTCATTGCAAACATTACTGCTACAAATATCATCACTACAAATGTTGTCAACATTGTTGCCACCATTGCATTGTAAATATCATGGCCGCAATTGTAATCTCTCTAAGTATTGTCACTACTAAAGTCCATGTTGATACACAAACAAAGTAGCCGTAAATACCAGTATAACAAATGTTGTCGTTGCAAATATGGTCACTACAAACATTGTAACCACAAATATCATTACGGCAATTGTCACCGCAAATATTGTCATTGTAAACATAGCTCCTACAAATATCACCACTATAAATATTATCAATATTGTTGCTACAATCGCGTTGTAAATCTCATGACGACAATTGTAATAACTCTAAGTAATGTCACTGCAAATGTGCAGGTTGTTATTACAAACAAAGTAGCTGCAAATATGATTAAAACAAATGTTGTCGTTGCCAATATTGTCACTACAAACAATGTAACCACAGATATCATTGCGGCAATTGTCACTGCAAATATTGTCATTGCAAACATAGCTGGTACAAATATCATCACTACAAATGTTGTCAATATTGTTGCTACCATCCCGTTGTAAATATCATGACCACAACTGTAATCACTCCAAGTAATGTCGTTACAAATGTTCAGGTTGTCAGTAGAAACAAAGTAGCTGCAAATAGCACTACAACAAATGCTGTCGTTGCAAATATTGTAACTACAAACATTGTAACCACAAATATCATTGCTGCAATCGTCACCGCAAATATTGTTATTGCAAACATAGCTGCTACAAATATCAACACTATAAATGTTCTCAACACTGTTGCTACCATCGCGTTGTAAATATCATGACCACAACTGTAATCACTCCAAGTAATGTCGCTACAAATGTGTAGGTTGTTAGTAGAAACAAAGTAGCTGCAAATAGCACTACAACAAATGTTGTCGTTGCAAATATTGTAACTACAAACATTAAAACCACAAATATCATTGTTGCAATTGTTGCCGCAAATATTGTCATTGCAAACATAGTTGCTACAAATATCATCACTACAAATGTTGTCAACACTGTTGCTACCATCGCGTTGTAAATATCATGGCCACAAATGTAATCACTCTAAGTATTGTCGCTACAAACGTCCATGTTGTTACTACAAACAAAGTAGCTACTACTACAACAAATGTTGTCGTTGCAAATATTGTCAGTACAAACATTGTAACAAAAAATATCATTGCAACAATTGTCACCGCAAATATTATGATTGCAAACATAGCTGCTACAAATATCAACGCTACAAATGTTGTCGACATTGTTGCTACCATCGCGTGGTAAATTTTCTGGCCACAATTGTAATCATTCTAAGTAATGTCACTACAAATGTGCAGGTTATTACTACAAACAATGTAGCTGCAAATAACACTACAACAAATGTTGTCGTTGTAAATATTGTCACTACAAACATTGTAACCACAAATATCATTGCAGCAATTGTCACCGCAAATATTGTCATTGCAAACATAGTTGCTACAAATATTATCACTACAAATGTTGTCAACATTGTTGCCACCATTGCATTGTAAATATCATGGCCGCAATACTAATCACTCTTAGTATTGTCATGATAAATGTCCATGTTGTTAGTACACACAGAGTAGCTGCAAATACCTCTACAACAAATGTTGTCGTTGCAAATATTTTCACTACAAACATTGTAACCACAAATATCATTGCGGCAATTGTCACCGCAAAAATTATGATTGCAAAACATAGCTGCTACAAATATCAACGCTGCAGATGTTGTCAACATTGTTGCTACCATCGCGTTGTAAATATCTTGGCCACAATTGTAATCACTCTTAAGCATTGTCACTACTAAAGTCCATGTCGATACACAAACAAAGTAGCCGTAAATACCAGTATAACAAATTTTGTCGTTGCAAATATGGTCATTACAAACACTGTAACCACAAATATCATTACGGCAATTGTCACCACAAATATTGTCATTGTAAACATAGCTCCTACAAATATCACCACTATAAATGTTGTCAATATTGTTGCTACAATCGTGTTGTAAATCTCATGACCACAGTTGTAAAAACTCTAAGTAATGTCACTACAAATGTGCAGGTTGTTATTACAAACAAAGTAGTTGCAAATATGATTAAAACAAATGTTGTCGTTGCAAATATTGTCACAACAAACATTGTAACCACAAATATCAGTACGACAATTGTCACCGCAAATATTGTGATTGCTTACATAACTGCTACAAATGTTGTCATTGCAAATATTGTCACTATAAACACTGTAACCACAAATATCATTGCGGCATTTGTCACCGCAAATATTACGATTGTAGGCATAGCTGCTACAAATAACAACGCTATAAATGTTGTCAACATTGTTCCCAGCATCGCGTTGTAAATTGCATGGCCACAATTGTAATTACTCTTAGTATTGTCACTACAAATGTCCATGTTATTACTGCAAACAAAGTAGCTGCAAATACCACTACAACAAATGTTGTGGTTGCAGATATTGTCACTACAAACATTGTAACCACAAATATCATTGAGGCAATTGTCACTGCAAATAGTGTCATTGCAAACATAGCTGCTACAAATATCATCTCTACAAATGTTGTCAATATTGTTGCTACCATCGCGTTGCAAATATCATGACCACAACTGTAATCACTCCAAGTAATGTCACTACAAAAGTGCAGGTTGTTATTACAAACAAAGTAGCTGCAAATACCACTACAACAAATGTTGTCGTTGTAAATATTGTCACTACAAACATTGTAACCACAAATATCATTGCTGCAAATGTCACCGCAAATATTGTCATTGCAAACATAGCAACTACAAATATCATGACTACAAATGTTGGCAACATTGTTGCTACCATCGCGTTGTACATATCATTGCCACAATTGTAAACACTCATAGTATTGCCACTACAATTGTCCATGTTGTTACTACAAACAAAGTAGCTGCAAATACCACTACAACAAATGTTGTTGTTGCAAATATTGTCACTACAAACAATGTAACCATAAATATCATTGCGGCAATTGTCACTGCAAATATTATCATTGCAAACATTGCTGCTACAAATATCATCACTATAAATGTTGTCAATATTGTTTCTACCATCGCGTTGTAAATATCATGACCACAATTGTAATCACTCCAAGTAATGTGGCTACAAATGTGCAGGTTGTTAGTAGAAACAAAGTAGCTGCAAATAGCACTACAACAAAAGTTGTCGTTGCAAATATTATAACTACAAACATTGAAATCACAAATATCATTGCTGCAATTGTTACCGCAAATATTGTCATTGCAAACATAGCTGCTACAAATATCATCACTACAAATGTTGTCAACACTGTTGCTACCATCGCGTTGTAAATATCATGGCCACAATTGTAATCACTCTAAGTATTGTCGCTACAAACGTCTATGTTGTTAGTACAAACAAAGTAGCTACAAATACTACTACAACAAATGTTGTCGTTGCAAATATTGTCAGTACAAACATTGTAACAAAAAATATCATTGCAGCAATTGTCACCGCAAATATTATGATTGCAAACATAGCTGCTACAAATATCAACGCTACAAATGTTGTCGACATTGTTGCTACCATCGCGTGGTAAATTTCCTGGCCACAATTGTAATCATTCTAAGTAATGTCACTACAAATGTGCAGGTTATTACTACAAACAATGTAGCTGCAAATAACACTACAACAAATGTTGTCGTTGTACATATTGTCACTACAAACATTGTAACCACAAATATCATTGCAGCAATTGCCACCGCAAATATTGTCATTGCAAACGTAGCTGCTACAAATATCATCCCTACAAATGTTGTCAACATTGTTGCCACCATCGCATTGTAAATATCATGGCCGCAATACTAATCACTCTTAGTATTATCACGATAAATGTCCATGTTGTTAGTACACACAGAGTAGCTGCAAATACCTTTACAACAAATGTTGTCGTTGCAAATATTTTCACTACAAACATTGTAACCACAAATATCATTGCGGCAATTGTCACCGCAAAAATTATGATTGCAAAACATAGCTGCTACAAATAACGACGCTGCAGATGTTGTCAACATTGTTGCTACCATCGCGTTGTAAATATCTTGGCCACAATTGTAATCACTCTAAGTATTGTCACTACTAAAGTCCATGTCGATACACAAACAAAGCAGCCGTAAATCCCAGTATAACAAATGTTGTCGTTGCAAATATGGTCACTACAAATATTGTAACCACAAATATCATTACGGCAATTGTCACCGCAAATATTGTCATTGTAAACATAGCTCCTACAAATATCACCACTATAAATGTTGTTAATATTGTTGCTACAATCGCGTTGTAAATCTCATGACCACAATTGTAATAACTCTAAGTAATGTCACTGCAAATGTGCAGGTTGTTATTACAAACAAAGTAGCTGCAAATATGATTACAACAAATGTTGTCGTTGCAAATATTGTCACAACAAACATTGTAACCACAAATATCAGTACGGCAATTGTCACCGCAAATATTGTGATTGCATACATAACTGCTACAAATATCAACGGCACAAATGTTGTCATTGCAAATATTGTCACTACAAACATTGTAACCACAAATATCATTGCGGCATTTGTCACCGCAAATATTACTATTGTAGGCATAGCTGCTACAAATATCAACGCTACAAATGTTGTCAACATTGTTGCTACCATCGCGTTGTAAATATCATGGCCACAATTGTAATCACTCTTAGTATTGTCACTACAAATGTCCATGTTACTACTGCAAACAAAGTAGCCGCAAATACCACTACAACAAATGTTGTGGTTGCAGATATTGTCACTACAAACATTGTAACCACAAATATCATTGAGGCAATTGTCACTGCAAATATTGTCATTGCAAACATAGCTGCTACAAATATCATCTCTACAAATGTTTTCAATATTGTTGCTACCATCGTGTTGCAAATATCATGACCACAACTGTAATCACTCCAAGTAATGTCACTACAAATGTGCAGATTGTTATTAGAAACAAAGTAGCTGCAAATACCACTACAGCAAATGTTGTCGTTGTAAATATTGTCACTACAAGCATTGTAACCACAAATATCATTGCTGCAAATGTCACCTCAAATATTGTCATTGCAAACATAGCTGCTACAAATATCATCACTACAAATGTTGTCAACATTGTTGCTACCATCGCGTTGTAAATATCATTGCCACAATTGTAAACACTCTTAGTATTGTCACTACAATTGCCCATGTTGTTACTACAAACAGAGTAGCTGCAAATACCACTACAACAAATCTTGTGGTTGCAAATATTGCCACTACAAACATTGTAACCACAAATATCATTGCGGCAATTGTCACTGCAAATATTGTCAGTGCAAACATAGCAGCTAAAAATATCATCACTACAAATGTGGTCAATATTGTAGCTACAATCGCACTGTAAACATCATGACCGCAACTGTAATCACTCTAAGTAATGTCACTACAAATGTGCAGATTGTTATTACAAACAAAGTAGTTGCAAATACCACTACAACAAATGTTGTCGTTGTAAATATTGTCAATACAAAAATTATGACCATAAATATCATTGCTGCAAATGTCACCGCAGATATTGTCATTGCAAACATAACTGCTACAAATATCATCACTACAAATGTTGTCAATATTGTTGCTACCATCGCGTTGTAAATATCATGACCACAACTGTAATCACTCCGAGTAATGTCACTACAAATGTGCAGGTCGTTATTATAAACAAAGTAGCTGCAAATACCGCTACAGCAAATGTTGTCGTTGTAAATATTGTCACTACAAACATTGTAACCAAAAAATATCATTGCTGCAATTGTTACCGCAAATATTGTCATTGCAAAAATAGCAGCTACAAATATCATCACTACAAATGTTGGCAACATTGTTGCTACCATCGCGTTGTACATATCATTGCCACAATTGTAAACACTCATAGTATTGCCACTACAATTGTCCATGTTGTTACTACAAACAAAGTAGCTGCAAATACCACTACAACAAATGTTGTTGTTGCAAATATTGTCACTACAAACAATGTAACCATAAATATCATTGCGGCAATTGTCACTGCAAATATTGTCATTGCAAACATTGCTGCTACAAATATCATCACTACAAATGTTGTCAATATTGTTGCTACCATCGCGTTGTAAATATGTTGACCACAACTGTAATCACTCCAAGTAATGTGGCTACAAATGTGCAGGTTGTTAGTTGAAACAAAGTAGCTGCAAGTAGCACTACAACAAATGTTGTCGTTGCAAATATTGTAACTACAAACATTGAAACCACAAATATCATTGCTGCAATTGTTACCGCAAATATTGTCATTGCAAACATAGCTGCTACAAATATCATCACTATAAATGTTGTCAACACTGTTGCTACCATCGTGTTGTAAATATCATGGCCACAATTGTAATCACTCTAAGTATTGTCGCTACAAACGTCTATGTTGTTACTACAAACAAAGTAGCTACAAATAGTACTACAACAAATGTTGTCGTTGCAAATATTGTCAGTACAAAATTGTAACAAAAAATATCATTGCAGCAATTGTCACCGCAAATATTATGATTGCAAACATAGCTGCTACAAATATCAACGCTACAAATGTTGTCGACATTGTTGCTACCATCGCGTGGTAAATTTCCTGGCCACAATTGTAATCATTCTAAGTAATGTCACTACAAATGTGCAGGTTATTACTACAAACAATGTAGCTGCAAATAACACTACAACAAATGTTGTCGTTGTACATATTGTCACTACAAACATTGTAACCACAAATATCATTGCAGCAATTGTCACCGCAAATATTGTCATTGCAAACGTAGCTGCTACAAATATCATCACTACAAATGTTGTCAACATTGTTGCCACCATCGCATTGTAAATATCATGGCCGCAATACTAATCACTCTTAGTATTATCACGATAAATGTCCATGTTGTTAGTACACACAGAGTAGCTGCAAATACCTTTACAACAAATGTTGTCGTTGCAAATATTTTCACTACAAACATTGTAACCACAAATATCATTGCGGCAATTGTCACCGCAAAAATTATGATTGCAAAACATAGCTGCTACAAATAACGACGTTGCAGATGTTGTCAACATTGTTGCTACCATCGCGTTGTAAATATCTTGGCCACAATTGTAATCACTCTAAGTATTGTCACTACTAAAGTCCATGTCGATACACAAACAAAGCAGCCGTAAATCCCAGTATAACAAATGTTGTCGTTGCAAATATGGTCACTACAAATATGTAACCACAAATATCATTACGGCAATTGTCACCGCAAATATTGTCATTGTAAACATAGCTCCTACAAATATCACACTATAATGTTGTTAATATTGTTGCTACAATCGCGTTGTAAATCTCATGACCACAATTGTAATAACTCTAAGTAATGTCACTGCAAATGTGCAGGTTGTTATTACAAACAAAGTAGCTGCAAATATGATTACAACAAATGTTGTCGTTGCAAATATTGTCAAACAAACATTGTAACCACAAATATCAGTACGGCAATTGTCACCGCAAATATTGTGATTGCATACATAACTGCTACAAATATCAACGGCACACAAATGTTGTCATTGCAAATATTGTCACTACAAACATTGTAACCACAAATATCATTGCGGCATTTGTCACCGCAAATATTACTATTGTAGGCATAACTGCTACAAATATCAACGCTACAAATGTTGTCAACATTGTTCCTACCATCGCGTTGTAAATATCATGGCCACAATTGTAATCACTCTTAGTATTGTCACCACAAATGTCCATGTTACTACTGCAAACAAAGTAGCTGCAAATACCACTACAACAAATGTTGTGGTTGCAGATATTGTCACTACAAACATTGTAACCACAAATATCATTGAGGCAATTGTCACTGCAAATATTGTCATTGCAAACATAGCTGCTATAAATATCATCTCTACAAATGTTTTCAATATTGTTGCTACCATCGCGTTGCAAATATCATGACCACAACTGTAATCACTCCAAGTAATGTCACTACAAATGTGCAGGTTGTTATTACAAACAAAGTAGCTGCAAATACCACTACAACAAATGTTGTCGTTGTAAATATTGTCACTACAAACATTGTAACCACAAATATCATTGCTGCAAATGTCACCGCAAATATTGTCATTGCAAACATAGCTGCTATAAATATCATCACTACAAATGTTGTCAACATTGTTGCTATCATTACGTTGTAAATATCATTGCCACAATTGTAAACACTCTTAGTGTTGTCACTACAATTGCCGATGTTGTTACTACAAACAGAGTAGCTGCAAATACCACTACAACAAATGTTGTTGTTGCAAATATGGTCACTACAAACATTGTAACCACAAATATCATTACGGCAATTGCCACCGCAAATATTGTCATCGTAAACATAGCTGCTACAAATATCACCACTATAAATGTTGTCAATATTGTTGCTACCATCGCGTTGTAAATATCATGACCAGAACTGTAATCACTCTAAGTAATGCAACTACAAATGTCCTGGTTGTTACTACAAACAAAGTAATTGCAAATACCACTACAACAAATCTTGTGGTTGCAAATATTGTCACTACAAATATTGTAACCACAGATATCATTGCGGCAATTGTCACTGCAAATATTGTCATTGCAAACATAGCTGCTACAAATATCTTCACTACAAATGTTGTCAATATTGTTGCTACAATCGCGTTGTAAACATCATGACCACAACTGTAATCACTCTAAGTAATGTCACTACAAATGTGCAGGTTGTTATTACAAACAAAGTAGTTGTAAATACCACTACAACAAATGTTGTCGTTGTAAATATTGTCACTACAAACATTATGACCATAAATATCATTGCTGCAAATGTCACCGCAAATATTGTCATTGCAAACATAGCTGCTAGAAATATCATCACTACAAATGTTGTCAATATTGTTGCTACCATCGCGTTGTAAATATCATGACCACAACTGTAATAACTCCGAGTAATTTCGCTGCAAATGTGCAGGTTGTTAGTAGAAACAAAGTAGCTGAAAATAGCCCTACAACAAATGTTGTCGTTGCAAATATTGTAACCGCAAATATCATTGCTGCAATTGTCACCACAAATATTTTCATTGCAAACATAGCTGCTACAAATATCATCACTACAAATGTTGTCAATATTGTTGCTACCATCGCGTTGTAAATATCATGACCACAACTGTAATCACTCCAAGTAATGTCACTACAAATGCGCAGGTCGTTATTATAAACAAAGTAGTTGCAAATACCACTACAGCAAATGTTGTCATTGTAAAATTGTCACTACAAACATTGTAACCACAAATATCATTGCGGCAATTGTCACCGCAAATATTGTGATTACAAACATAACTGCTTCAAATATCAATACTACAAATGTTGTTAACATGGTTGCTACCATCGCGTTGCAAATATCATTGCCATAATTGTAATCACTCTAAGTATTGTTGCTACAAACATCCAAGTTGTTTGTACACACAAAGTAGTTGCAAACACCTCTACAATAAATGTCGTCGTTGCAAATATTGTCACTACAAACATTGTAACCACAAATATCATTGCGGCAACTGTCATCGCAAATGTTTTCATTGCCGACATAGCTGCTACAAATATCATCACTACAAATGTTGTCAATATTGTTGCTACCATCGCGTTGTAAATATCATGACCACAGTTGTAATCACTCTAAGTAATGTCGCTACTAATGTGCAGGTTGTTATTTCAAACAAAGTAGCTGCAAATACCAAAAGAACAAATGTTATTCGTTGCAAACATTGTCACTACAAACATTGTAACCACAAATATCATTACTGCAATTGTCACCACAAATATTGCCATTGCAAATATAGCTACTACAAATTTCATCACTACAAATGTTGACAATATTGTTGCTACCATCGCGTTGTAAATATCATGGCCATAATTTCAATCTGTCTAAGTGTTGTCACTACTAATGTCCATGTCGTTACGCAAACAAAGTACCCTCAAATACCAGTACAACAAATGTTGTTGTTGCAAATATTGTTAATACAAACATTGTAACCACAAATATCATTGCGGCAATTGTCACCGCAAATATTGTGATTGCAAACATAACTGCTACAAATATCAACACTACAAATGTTGTCAACATTGTTGCTACCATCGCATTGCAAATATCATTGCCACAATTGTAATCACTCTAAGTATTGTTGCTACAAACGTCCAAGTTGTTAGTACACACAGAGTAGCCGCAAAAACCTTTACAACAAATGTTGTCGTTGCAAATGGTCACTACAAACATTGTAACCATAAATATCATTACGGCAATTGTCACCGCAAATATTGTGATTGCAAACATAACTGCTACAAATATCAACACTACAAATGTTGTCAACATTGTTGCAACCATCGCGTTGCAAATATCAATGCCACAATTATAATCACTCTAATTATTATTGCTACAAACGTCCAAGTTGTTAGTACACACAGAGTAGCCGCAAACACCTCTACAACAAATGTTGTCGTTGCAAATGTTTTAACCACAAATATCATTGCGGCAATTGTCACAAAAAATATTATGATTGCAATCATAGCAGCTACAAATATCAACGCTACAAATGTTGTCAACATTGTTGATACCATCGCGTTGTAATTATCACGGCCACAATTGTAATCACTCTATGTAATGTCACTATAAATGTGCAGGTTGTTACCACAAACAAAGTAGCTTCAAATACCACTTCAACAAATGTCGTCGTTGCAAATATTGTCACTACAAACATTGTAACCACAAATATCATTGCGGCAACTGTCACCGCAAATGTTGTCATTGCCGACATAGCTGCTAGAAATATCATCACTACAAATGTTGTCAATATTGTTGCTACCATCGCGTTGTAAATATTATGACCACAGTTGTAATCACTCTAAGTAATGTCACTACAAATGTGCAGGTTGTCATTTCAAACAAAGTAGCTGCAAATACCAAAACAACAAATGTTGTCATTGCAAATATTGTCACTACAAACATTGTAACCACAAATATCATTACTGCAATTGTCACCGCAAATATTGTCATTGCAAATATAGTTGCTACAAATTTGATCACTACAAATGTTGTCAATATTGTTGCTACCATCGCGTTGTAAATATCATGGCCACAATTGCAATCACTCTAAGTGTTGTCACTACTAATGTCCATGTCGTTACACAAACAAAGTACCCGCAAATACCAGTAAAACAAATGTTGTTGTTGCAAATATTTTCAATACAAACATTGTAACCACAAATATCATTGCGGTAATTGTCACCGCAAATATTGTGATTGCAAACATAGCTGCTACAAATATCATCACTACAAATGTAGTCAATATTGTTGCTTCCATCGCGTTGTAAATATCATGGCCACAATTGAAATCATTCTAAGTATTGTCACTACAAATGTGCAGGTTGTTACTACAAACAAAGCAGTTACAGATACCACAACAACAAATGATGTCACTGCAAATATTGTCAAAACAAACATTGTAACCACAAATATCATTGCGGCAATTGTCACCGCAAATATTGTCAGTACAAACATAGCTGCTACAAAAATCATCACTACAAAGGTTGTCAATATTGTTGCTACCATCGCGTTGTAATTATCAAGGCCACAATTGTAATCACTCTATGTAATGTCACTACAAATGTGCAGGTTGTTCCTACAAACAAAGTAGCTGCAAATACCACTACAACGAATGATGTCGTTGCAAATATTGTCACTAAAAACTTTGTAACCACAAATATCATTGCAGCAATTGTCACCGCAAATATTGTCATTGCAAACATAACTGCTACAAATATCGTCACTACAAATGTTGTCAATATTGTTGCTACCATTGCGTTGTAATTGTCATGACCCCAATTATAATCACTCTACTTCATGTCACTACAAATGTGTAGGTTGATATTTCAAAAAAAGAAGCTTCAAATACCAAAACAACAAATGTTGTCGTTGCAAATATTGTCACTACAAACATTGTAACCACAAATATCATTGCTGCACTTATCACTGCAAATATTGTCAGTGCAAATATAGCCACTACAAATGTTGTCAATATTGTTGCTACCATCGCGTCGCAAATATCATTGCCACCATTGTAATCACTCCAAGTATTGTCACTACAAACGTCCAAGTTGTTACAATAAACAAAGTGGCGACAAATTCCAGTACAACAAATCCCATCGTTGCAAATATTGTCACTACAAACTTTATATCCAGAAATATCATTCTGGCAATAGTCACCGCAAATATTGTCATTGCAAACATAGTTGCTACAAATATCATCACTACAAATGTTGTCAACATTGTTGCTACCATCGCGTTGTAATTATCATGGCCACAACAGTAATCACTCTATGTAATGTCACTACAAATGTGCTGGTTGCTACTACAAACAAAGTAGCTGCAAATACCACTACAACAAATGTTATCGTTGCAAATATTGTCACTACAAACAATGTAACCACAAATATCAATGCAGCAATTGTCACCGCAAATATTGTCATTGCAAACATAGCTGCTACAAATATCATCCCTACAAATGTTGTCAATATTGTTGCTACCATCGCGTCGTAATTATCGTGGCCACAATTGTAATCACTCCATATAATGTCTCTACAAATGTGCAGGTTGTTACTACAAATAAAGTAGCTGCAAATACCACTACAACAAATGTTGTCGTTCCAAATATTGTCACTACGAACATTGTAACCACAAATATCATTGCGGCAATTGTCACTGCAAATATTTTTATTGCAAACATAGCTGCAACAAATATTATCACTACAAATGTTGTCAATATTGTTGCTACCATCGCATTGTAAATATCATGGCTATAATTGTAATCATTCTAAGTAATGTCACTACAAATGTGCAGGTTGTTACAACAAACAAAGTAGCTGCAAATACCACTACAACAAATGTTGTCATTGCAAATATTGTCACTATAAACATTGTAACCACAAATATCATTGCGGCAATAGTCACCGCAAATATTGTCATTGCAAACATAGCGGCTACAAATATCATCACTATAAATGTTGTCAATATTGTTGCTACCATCACGTTGTAAATATCATGGCCACAATTGCAATCACTCTAAGTATTGTCACTACTAATGTCTATGTCGTTACATAAACAAAGTAGCCGCAAATACCAGTACAACAAATGTTGTCGTTGCAAATATTGTCACTACAAACATTGTAACTACAAATATCATTGCGGCAACTCTCACCGCAAATATTGTCGTTGCAAACATAGCTGCTACAAATATCATCACTACAAATGTTGTCAACATTGTTGCTACCATCGTGCTCTATATATCACGGCCACAATTGCAATCACTCTATATAATGTCTCTACAAATGTGCAGGTTGTTACTACAAACAAAGTAGCTGCGAATACCACTACAACAAATGTTGTCGTTGCAAATATTGTCACTACGAACATTGTAACCACAAATATCATTGCGGTAGTTGTCACCGCAAATATTGTCATTGCAAACATAGCGGCTACAAATATCATCACTACAAATGTTGTCAATATTGTTGCTACCATGGCGTTGTAAATATCATGACCATAATTGTGATCACTCTAAGTAATGTCACTACAGATGTTCAGGTTGTTATTACAAAAAAAGTAGCAGTAAATACCAAAACAACAAATGTTGTCGTTGCAAATATTGTCACTACAAACATTGTAACCACAAATATGATTGCAGCAATTTTTCACCGCAAATATTGTCATTGCAAATATAGCTGCTACAAATCACATCACTACAAATGTTGTGAATATTGTTGCTACCATCACGTTCTAAATATCATGGCTATAATTGTAATCATTCTAAGTAATGTCACTACAAATGTGCAGGTTGTTACAACAAACAAAGTAGCTGCAAATACCACTACAACAAATGTTGTCATTGCAAATATTGTCACTATAAACATTGTAACCACAAATATCATTACGGCAACTGTCACCGTAAATATTGTCGTTGCAAACATAGCTGCTACAAATATCATCACTACAAATGTTGTCAACATTGTTGTTATCATCGCATTGTAAATATCACGGCCACAATTGCAATCACTCTAAGTATTGTCACTACTAATGTCTATGTCGTTACATAAACAAAGTAGATGCAAATACCAGTACAACAAATGTTGTCGTTGCAAATATTGTCACTATAAACATTGTAACCACAAATATCATTGCGGCAATAGTCACCACAAATATAGTCATTGCAAACATAGCGGCTACAAATATCATCACTACAAATGTTGTCAATATTGTTGCTACCATGGCGTTGTAAATATCATGACAACAATTGTGATCACTCTAAGTAATGTCACTACAAAGGTGTAGGTTGTTACTACAAACAAAGTAGCTACGAATACCAGTAGAACTAATGATGTCATTGCAAATATTCTCACTACAAACATTGTAACCACAAATATCATTGCAGCAATTGTCACCGCAAATATTGTTAGTACAAACATAGCTGCTACAAATATCATCACTACAAATGTTGTCAATATTGTTACTACCATCGCGTTGTAATTACCGTGGCCACAATTGTAATCACTCTATATAATGTCTCTACAAATGTGCAGGTTGTTAATACAAACAAAGTAGCTGCGAATACCACTACAACAAATGTTGTCGTTGCAAATATTGTTACTACAAACATTGTAACCACAAATATCATTGCGGCAATTGTCACAGCAAATATTTTTATTGCAAACCTAGTTGCTATAAAAATTATCACAACAAATGTTGTCAATATTCTTGCTACCATCGCATTGTAAATATCATGGCCAAAATTGTAATCATTCTAAGTAATGTCACTACTAATGTGCAGGTTGTTACAACAAACAAAGTAGCTGCAAATGCCACTATAACAAATGTTGTCATTACAAATATTGTCACTTTAAACATTGTAACCACAAATATCATTGCGGCAATAGTCACCGCAAATATTGTCATTGCAAACATTCTGGCTACAAATATCATCACTACAAATGTTGTCAATATTGTTGCTACCATCGCGTTGTAAATATCATGACCACAATTGTGATCACTCTAAGTAATGTCAATACAAATGTGAAGGTTGTTATTACAAACAAAGTAGCCGCAAATACCAAAACAACAAATGTTGTCGTTGCAAATATTGTCACTACAAACATTGTAAGCACAAATATCATTGCAGCAATTTTTCACCGCAAATATTGTCATTGTAAATATAGCTGCTACAAATCTCATCACTACAAATGTTGTCAATATTTTTGCTACCATCGCGTTGTAAATATCACGGCCACAATTGCAATCACTCGAAGTATTGTCACAACTAATGTCCATGTCGTTACATAAACAAAGTAGTCGTAAATACCAGTACAACAAATGTTGTCGTTGCATTTATTGTCACTACAAACATTGTAACCACAAATATCATTGCGGCAATTGCCATCGCAAATAATGTCATTGCAAACATAGCTGCTACAAATATCATCACCATAAAAGTTGTCAATATTATTGCTACCATCGCGTTGTAATTATCATGGCCACAATTGTAATCACTATATGTAATGTCTATACTAATGTGCAGGTTGTTACTACAAGCAATGTAGCTGCCAATACCACTACAACAAATGTTGTCGTTGCAAATATTGTCACTTCAAATATTGTAACCACAAATATCATTGCGGCAATTGTCACCGCAAATATTGTCATTGCAAACATAGCTGCTACAAATATCATCACTACAATGGTTGTCAATATTGTTACTACCATCGCGTTGTAAATATCATGGCCACAATTGTAATCATTCTAAGTAATATCACTACAAATGTGCAGGTCGTTAGTACAAACAAAGTAGCTACAAATACCACTACAACAAATGATGTCATTGCAAATATTGTCACTACAAACATTGTAACCACAAATATCTTTGCGGCAATAGTCACCATAAATATTGTCATTGCAAACATAGCGGCTACAAATATTGTCACTACAAACATTGTAACCACAAATATCTTTGCGGCAATAGTCACCATAAATATTGTCATTGCAAACATAGCCGCTACAAATAAAATCACTACAAATGTTGTCAACATTGTTGCTACCATCGCGTTGTAATTATCATGGCCGCAACTATAATCACTCTATGTAATGTCACTACAAACGTGCAGGTTGTTACAACAAACCAAGTAGCTGCAAATACCACTACAACAAATGTTGTCGTTGCAAATAATGTCACTACAAACATTTTAACCACAGATATCATTGCAGCAATTGTCACCGCAAATATTGTCATTGCAAACATAGCTGCTACAAATATCATCACTACAAATGTTGTCAATATTGTTGCAACCATCGCGTTGTAATTATCATGGCCACAATTGTAATCACTCTATGAAATGTCACCACAAATGTGCAGGTTGTTACTACAAACAAAGTAGCTGCAAATACCACTACAACAAAAGTTGTCGTTGCAAATACTGTCACTACAAACATTGTAACCACAAATATCATTGCGGCAATTGTCACGGCAAATATTGTCATTGCAAACATAGCTGCTACAAATATCATCACTACAAATGTTGTGAAAATTGTTGCTACCATTGCGTTGTAAATTTCATGGCCACAATTGTAATCACTCAAAGTAATGTCGCTACAAATGTCCATGTTGTTACTACAAACAAAGTAGCTGCAAATACCACTACAACAAATGTTGTCGTTGCAAATATTGTCACTACAAACAGTGTAACCAAAATATCATTGCGGCAATTGTCACCGCAAATATTGTCATTGCAAACATAGTTGCTACAAATATCATCACCGCAAATGTTGCCAACATTGTTGCTACCATCGCGTTGTAAATATCATGGCCACAATTGTAATCACTCAAAGTAATGTCACTACAAATGTGCAGGTTGTTACTACAAGCAAAGTAGCTGCAAATACCACTACAACAAATGTCGTCGTTGCAAATATTGTCACTACAAACATTGTAACCACAAATATCATTGCGGCAATTGTCACCGCAAATATTGTCATTGCAAACATAGCTGCTACAAATATCATCGCTGCAAATGTTGTCAACATTGTTGCTACCATCGCGTTGTAAATATCATGGCCACAATTGTAATCACTCAAAGTATTGTCGCTATAAATGACCACGTTGTTACTACAAACAAAGTGGCTACAAATACTACTACAACAAATGTTGTCGTTGCAAATATTGTCACTACAAACATTGTAAGCACAAATATCATTGCAGCAATTTTTCACCGCAAATATTGTCATTGTAAATATAGCTGCTACAAATCTCATCACTACAAATGTTGTCAATATTTTTGCTACCATCGCGTTGTAAATATCACGGCCACAATTGCAATCACTCGAAGTATTGTCACAACTAATGTCCATGTCGTTACATAAACAAAGTAGTCGTAAATACCAGTACAACAAATGTTGTCGTTGCATTTATTGTCACTACAAACATTGTAACCACAAATATCATTGCGGCAATTGCCATCGCAAATAATGTCATTGCAAACATAGCTGCTACAAATATCATCACCATAAAAGTTGTCAATATTATTGCTACCATCGCGTTGTAATTATCATGGCCACAATTGTAATCACTATATGTAATGTCTATACTAATGTGCAGGTTGTTACTACAAGCAATGTAGCTGCCAATACCACTACAACAAATGTTGTCGTTGCAAATATTGTCACTTCAAATATTGTAACCACAAATATCATTGCGGCAATTGTCACCGCAAATATTGTCATTGCAAACATAGCTGCTACAAATATCATCACTACAATGGTTGTCAATATTGTTACTACCATCGCGTTGTAAATATCATGGCCACAATTGTAATCATTCTAAGTAATATCACTACAAATGTGCAGGTCGTTAGTACAAACAAAGTAGCTACAAATACCACTACAACAAATGATGTCATTGCAAATATTGTCACTACAAACATTGTAACCACAAATATCTTTGCGGCAATAGTCACCATAAATATTGTCATTGCAAACATAGCGGCTACAAATATTGTCACTACAAACATTGTAACCACAAATATCTTTGCGGCAATAGTCACCATAAATATTGTCATTGCAAACATAGCCGCTACAAATAAAATCACTACAAATGTTGTCAACATTGTTGCTACCATCGCGTTGTAATTATCATGGCCGCAACTATAATCACTCTATGTAATGTCACTACAAACGTGCAGGTTGTTACAACAAACCAAGTAGCTGCAAATACCACTACAACAAATGTTGTCGTTGCAAATAATGTCACTACAAACATTTTAACCACAGATATCATTGCAGCAATTGTCACCGCAAATATTGTCATTGCAAACATAGCTGCTACAAATATCATCACTACAAATGTTGTCAATATTGTTGCAACCATCGCGTTGTAATTATCATGGCCACAATTGTAATCACTCTATGAAATGTCACCACAAATGTGCAGGTTGTTACTACAAACAAAGTAGCTGCAAATACCACTACAACAAAAGTTGTCGTTGCAAATACTGTCACTACAAACATTGTAACCACAAATATCATTGCGGCAATTGTCACGGCAAATATTGTCATTGCAAACATAGCTGCTACAAATATCATCACTACAAATGTTGTGAAAATTGTTGCTACCATTGCGTTGTAAATTTCATGGCCACAATTGTAATCACTCAAAGTAATGTCGCTACAAATGTCCATGTTGTTACTACAAACAAAGTAGCTGCAAATACCACTACAACAAATGTTGTCGTTGCAAATATTGTCACTACAAACAGTGTAACCAAAATATCATTGCGGCAATTGTCACCGCAAATATTGTCATTGCAAACATAGTTGCTACAAATATCATCACCGCAAATGTTGCCAACATTGTTGCTACCATCGCGTTGTAAATATCATGGCCACAATTGTAATCACTCAAAGTAATGTCACTACAAATGTGCAGGTTGTTACTACAAGCAAAGTAGCTGCAAATACCACTACAACAAATGTCGTCGTTGCAAATATTGTCACTACAAACATTGTAACCACAAATATCATTGCGGCAATTGTCACCGCAAATATTGTCATTGCAAACATAGCTGCTACAAATATCATCGCTGCAAATGTTGTCAACATTGTTGCTACCATCGCGTTGTAAATATCATGGCCACAATTGTAATCACTCAAAGTATTGTCGCTATAAATGACCACGTTGTTACTACAAACAAAGTGGCTACAAATACTACTACAACAAATGTTGTCGTTGCAAATATTATCACTACAAACATTGTAATCACAAACATCATTGCGACAATTGTTACCGCAAATATTGTGATTGGAAACATTGCTGCTACAACTATCAACGCTATGAATGTTGTCAACATTGTTGCTACCATCACGTTGTAAATATCGTGGCCACAATTGTAATCACTCTTAGTATTGTCACTACAAATGTCAATGTTGTCACTACAAATAAAGTAGTTGCAAATACCACTACAACAAATGTTGTCATTGCAAATATTGTCAGTACGAATATTGTAACCACAAATATCATTGTGGCAATTGTCACCGCAAATATTGTGATTGCAAACGTTGCTGCTACAAATATCATCGCAACAAATGTTTTCAACATTGTTGCTACCATCGTGTCGTAAATATCATGGCCACATTTCTAATCACTCTAATTATTGTCGCTACAAACGTCCATGTCCATACTACAAACAATGTAGCTACAAATGCAACTACAACAGATGTTGACATTGCAAATATTGTCACAACAAACATTCCAACCAAAAATGTTATTGCGGCAATTGTCACCGCAAATATTGTCATTGCAAACATTGCTGCTACAAATATCATCGCTACAAATGTTGTCAACATTGTTGCTACAATCACGTTGTAAATATCCTGGCCACAATTGTAATCACTCTAAGTATTGTCACCACTAATGTCCATGTCATTATACAAATAAAGTAGCTGCAAATACCGGTACAACAAATGTTGTCCTTGCAAATATTAACACTACAAACATTGTAACCACAAATATCATTGTGGCAATTGTCACCGCAAATATTGTCATTGCAAACATAGCTGCTGCTGCAAATATCATCACTAGAAATGTTGTTAACATTGTTGCTACCATCGCGTTGTAAATATCATGGCTACAATTGAAATCGCTCTAAGTAATGTCACTACAAATGTGCAGGTTGTTACTGCAAACAAAGTAGCTACAACAACCACTACAACAAAAGTCATCGTTGCAAATATTGTCACTACAAACATTGTTACCACAGCAAATGTCACTGCTAATATTGTGATTGTAAACATAGCTGCTAAAAATATCATCGCTACAAATGTTGTCAACATTGTTGCTACCATGGCGTTGTAAATATCATGGCCACAGTTGTAATCACTCTATGTATTGTCACTACAAATGTGCAGTTTGTTACTACAAGCAAAGTAGCTACAAATACCGCTACAACAAATGTCTTCGTTGCAAATATTGTCACTTCAAACATTCTAACCACAAATATCATTGTGGCAATTGTTACCGCAAATATTGTCATTGCAAACATAGCTACTACAAATATCATCGCTACAAATGTTGTCAGCATTGTTGCTACCATCGCGTTATAAATATCATGGCCCCAATTGTAATCACTCTAAGTATTAGGAATCAAATTCCGACAAGACCTATCATTAGGACAAAAATTAAAGGTTTTCGAATCTTGGCGATGAGGGCCCATTTCGAGCAGATCGACCCCGGAATTACTTATATGTTAACCTCTTTTCTTTTATTCTTGTATTGTGTTTTCCAACAGGTATACTTATTTGGCTTCACAAGGAGATGGACAAACTCACTAAGACTCAGCTTGAGGGTTATTTATGGACCGACCTAAAAACCGAAGATGAGTTGAACCGACGAATTCCATTATGGAGCTAGTTTGTTGAAGATTATTTTCTGTATTTGTAATTTATTTTTGAACTATTTACTTTGTAAGCTTTATGGGTCATTTTATTTGGTTGTAATTTATGCCTTAGGACCGGTCACCCTATAGTGGCATAGTTGTAATTTCCTAGTCATTTTAACCCTAAAGGGGGCAAGTATAAATACTTGCTAATTAGGTTTTTGAGGGGGCTTTTTGAACACTTGGAAAACACACATTTTGTGCCGTGAGAGTACCCTCTCACAAGCATATTGCTCTTATCAATTTCAAGTGTGAAATTGTGGCGAGTGGACTTGGATTTGTTGTGAGTAATATCAACAAATTACAAGTTGATCCTAACTCAAAACTAGTGCGTCATATCTGATGAGGAATTAGTTAATTTATGTTGTTCTTATTCATGTGAATTTAGGGTTCTAATTTCAGATTTGGAACTTTTTCGAATTGAATTGGAATCTCATTTCATTTTCTATTATTCATCATTGAAATCTAGCCATCGATTGTTCTTTATATCCTTTTGATTTCCATCATTTTGGATTTCTTAAGGAATTAAGGGTTTTTCCTTCTTGTGTGACGTGGGTGTTGATTGGAATTCATCAATTGTTATTTCATTGTGCTTGACCCCCCCTTTTAGGCACATCATATTGTCGCTACAAACATCCATGTTGTTACTACAAACAAAGTAGCTACAAATACTACTACAACAAATGTTGTCGTTGCAAATATTGTCACTACAAACATTGTAACCACAAATATCATTGCGGCAATTGTCACCGCAAATATTGTGATTACAAACATAGCTACTAAAAAAATCAATGCTACAAATGTTGTCAACATTGTTGCTACCATCCCGTTGTAAATGTCATGGCAACAATTGTAATCACTCTTAGTATTGTCATTACAAATGTCCATGTTGTTACTACAAACAAACTAGCAGCAAATACCACTACAACAAATGTTGTCGTTGCAAATATTGTCACTACAAACATTGTAACCACAAATATCATTGCGGCAATTGTGACTGCAAATATTGTCATTGCAAACATAGCTGCTACAAATATCATCGCTACAAATGTTGTTAACACTGTTGCTACCATCGCGTTGTAAATATCATTGCCACAATTGTAATCACTCTAAGTAATGTCACTACAAATGTGCAGTTTGTTACTACAAACAAAGTAGCTGCAAATACCACTACAGTAAAAGTCATTGTTGCAAATATTGTCACTACAAACATTGTAACCACAAATATCATTGTGGCAATTGTCACCGCAAATATTGTGACTGCAAACATAGCTGCTACAAATATCAATGCTACAAATGTTGTCAACATTGTTGCTACCATCCCGTCATAAATATCATGGCCACAATTGTAATCACTCTAAGTATTGTCCTTACAAATGTCCATGTTGATACTACAAACATTGTAGCTACAAATACAACTACAACAAATGTTGTCGTTGCAAAAATTATCCCCACAAACATTGTAACCACAAATATCATTACGGCAATTGTCACCGCAAATATTGTGACTGCTAACATAGCTGCTACAAATATCATCGCTACAAATGTTGTCAACATTGTTGCTACCATCGCGTTGTAATTATCATGGCCACAATTGTAATCACTCTATGTAATGTCACTACAAATGTCCATGTTGTTACTGCAAACAGAGTAGCTGCAAATACCACTACAACAAATGTTGTCGTTGCAAATATTGTCACTACAAACATTGTAACCACAAATATCATTGCAGCAATTCTCACAGCAAATATTGTCATTGCAAACAAAACTGCTACAAATATCATCACTACAAATGTTGTCAACATTGTTGCTACCATCGCGTTGTAAATATCATGGCCACAATTGTAATCACTCTAAGTATTGTCAATACAAATGTGTAGTAAGTTACTACAAGCAAAGTAGCTACAAATACCACTACAACAAATGTCGTCGTTGCAAATATTGTCACTACAAACATTATAACCACAAATATCATTGTGGCAATTGTCACCGCAAATATTGTCACTCTAAACATAGCTGCTACAAATGTTGTCAACATTGTTGCTACCATCGCGTCATAAATATCATGGCCACAATTGCAATCACTCTAAGTATTGTCACGACAAATGTACGTGTTGTTACTACAAATAGAGTAGCTGCAAATACCACTACAACAACAGTTGTCTTTGCAAATATTGTCACTACGAATATTGTAACCACAAATATCATTGTGGCAATTGTCTCCGCAAATATTGTGATTGCAAACGTAGCTGCTACAAATATCATCGCTACAAATGTTGTCAACATTGTTGCTACCATCGTGTTGTAAATATGATGGCCACATTTCTAATCACTCTAAGTATTGTCGCTGAAAACGTCCATGTCCTTACTACAAACAAAGTAGCTACAAATACAACTACAACGGATGTTAACATTGCAAATATTGTCACAACAAACATTCTAACCGAAAATGTTATTGCGGCAATTGTCACCGCAAAATATTGTCATTGCAAACATTGCTGCTACAAATATCATCGCTACAAATGTTGTCAACATTGTTGCTACCATCGCGCTGTAAATATCATGGCCACAATTGTAATCACTCTAAGTATTGTCACCACTAATGTCCATGTCGTTATACAAATAAAGTAACCACAAATATCATTGTGGCAATTGCCACCGCAAATATTGTCATTTTAAACATAGCTGCTAGAAATATCATCACTACAAATGTTGTCAACATTGTTGCTACCATCGCGTTGTAAATATCATGGCCACAATTGTAATCACTCTAAGTAATGTCACTACAAATGTGCAGTTTGTTACTACAAGCAGAGTAGCCACAAATACCACTACAACAAATGTCGTCGTTGCAAATATTGTCACTACAAACATTGTAACCACAAATATCAGTGTGGCAATTGTCACCGCAAATATTCTGACTGTGAACATAGCTGCTACAAATATCAATGCTACAAATGTTGTCAACATTGTTCCTACCATCGCGTCGTAAATATCATCGCCACAATTGTAATCAGTCTAAGTATTGTCACAACAAATGTACGTGTTGTTACTACAAACAGAGTAGCTGCAAATACCACTACAACAACTTTTGTCGTTGCAAATATTGTCACTACAAGCATTGTAACCCCAAATATCGTTGCGGCAATTGTCACCACAAATATTGTGATTGCAAACAAAATTGCTACAAATATACACGCTACAAATGTTGTCAACATTGTTGCAACCATCGCGATGTAAATATCATGGCCACAATTGTAATCACTCTTAGTATTGTCACGACAAATGTACGTGTTGTTACCACAAACAGAGTAGCTGCAAATACCACTACAAGAAATGTTGCCTTTGCAAATATTGTCACTATAAACATTGTAACCACAAATATCATTGTGGAAATTGTTACCGCAAATATTGTGATTGCGAACATAGCTGCTACAAATATCATCGCTACAAATGTTGTCAACATTGTTTCTACCTTCGCGTTGTAAATAACTTGGCCACATTTCTAATCATTCTTAGTATTGTCACTACAAATGTCCATGTTGTTACTACAAATAGAGTAGCTACAAATACCACTACAACAAATGTTAGCATTGCAAATATTGTCACTACAAACATTGTAACCACAAATATCATTGTGAGAATTGCCACCGCACATATTGTGATTGCAAACATAGTTGCAACAAATATCATCGCTACAAATGTTCTTAACATTATCGCTACCGTCGCGTTATAAATATCATGGCCACAATTGTAATCACTCTTATTATTGTCACTACAAATGTCCATGTTGTTACTACAAACAATGTAGCTGCAAATACCACAACAACAAATGTTGTCGTTGCAAATATTATCACTATAAGCATTGTAACCACAAATATCATTGCAGCAATTGTCACCGCAATTATTGTCATTGCAAACATTGCTGCTACAAATATCATCGCTACAAATGTTGTCAACATTGTTGCTACCATCGCGTTGTAAATATCATGGCCACAATTGTAATCACTCTAAGTATTGTCACCACTAAAGTCCAATTCGTTATACAAATAAAGTAGCCGCAAATACCAGTACAACAAATGATGTCCTTGCAAATATTGACACTACAAACATTGTAGCCAGAAATATAATTGTTGCAATTGTCACCGCAAATATTGTCATTGCAAACATAGCTGCTGCAAATAACATCACAACAAATGTTATCAACATTGTTGCTACCATCGTGTTGTAAACATCATGGCCACAATTGTAATCGCACTAAGTAATGTCACTAAAAAAGTGCAGGTTGTTACTGCAAACAAAGTAGCTGCAACAACCACTAGCACAAAAGTCGTCGTTGCAAATATTGCCACCACAAACATTGTAACCACAAATATTATTACTGCAATTGTCACCGCAAATATTGTGATTGTAAATATAGCTGCTAAAAATATCATCGCTACAAATGTTGTCAACATTGTTGCTACCATCACGTTGTAAATATCATGGCCACAGTTGTAATCACTCTAAGTATTGTCGTTACAAACGTACATGTTAATACTACAAACAATGTAGCCACAAATACTACTACAACAAATGTTGTCGTTGCAAATATTGTCACTACAAACATTGTAACCACAAATATCATTGCGGCAATTCTCACAGCAAATATTGTCATTGCAAACAAAACTGCTAGAAATATCATCACAACAAATGTTCTCAACATTGTTGCTACCATCGCATTGTAAATATCATGGCCACAATTGTAATCACTCTAAGTAATGTCACCACAAATGTGTAGTTTGTTACTACAACCAAAGTAGCTACAAATACCACTACAACAAATGTCGTTGTTGCAAATATTGTCACTACAAACATTGTAACCACAAATATCATTGTGGCAATTGTGACCGCAAATACTATGACTGCAAACATAGCTGCTACAAATATCAATGCTACAAACGTTGACAACATTATTGCTACCATCGCGTCGTAAATATCATAGCCACAATTGTAATCACTCTAAGTATTGTCACGACAAATGTACGTGTTGTTACTACAAACATAGTAGTTGCAAATACCACTACAACAACTGTTGTTCTTGCAAATATTGTCACTACACACATTGTAACCACAAATATCGTTGCGGCAATTGTCACCGCAAATATTGTGATTGCAAACATAGTTGCTATAAATATCAAAGCTACAAATGTTGTCAACATTGTTGCAACCATCGCGATGTAAATATCATGGCCACAATTGTAATCACTCTTAGTATTGTCACGACAAATGTACGTGTTGTTACTACAAACAGAGTAGCTGCAAATACCACTACAACAGCTGTTATCGTTGCAAATATTGTCAAAACAAACATTGTAACCACAAATATCATTGCGGCAATTGTCACCGCAAATATTGTGACTGCAAACATAGCTGCTAAAAATATTATCGCTACAAATGTTGTCAACATTGTTGCTACCATCACGTGGTAAATATTATGGCCACAATTGTAGTCACTCTATGTAATGTCACTACAAATGTGCACATTGTTACTACAAACAAAGTAGCTGCAAATACCACTACAACAAATGTTGTCGTTGCAAATATTGTCACTACAAACATTGTAACCACAACTATAATTGCGGCAATTGTCACCGTAAATATTGCCATTGCAAACACAACTGCTGAAAATATCATCGCTACAGTTGTTGTCAACATTGTTGCTACCATCGCGTTGTAAATAACATTGCCACAATTGTAATCACTCTAAGTATTGTTGCTACAAACATCCATGTTGTTGCTACAAACAAAGTAGCTACAAATACCAGTACAATAAATGTTGTCGTTGCAAATTTTGTCACTACAAACATTGTAACCACAAATATCATTGTGGCAGTTGTCACTGTAAATATTGTGACTGCAAACATAGTTGCCACAAATATCAACGCTACAAATATTGTCAACATTGTTGCTACCATCGCGTTGTAAATATCATGGCCACAATTGTAATCACTCTTAGTATTGTCACTACAAATGTCTATGTTGTTACTACAAAGAAAGTAGCTGCAAATACCACTACAACAAATGTTGTTGTTGCAAATATGGTCACTACAAACATTATAACCACAAAAATCATTGTGGCAATTGTCACTGCAAATATTGTCATTGTAAACATAGTTGCTACAAATATCATCGCTACAAATGTTGTCACCATTGTTGCTATCAACGCATTGTAAATATCTTAGCCACAACTATAATCACTCTAAGTATTGTCGCTACAAACGTCCACGTTGTTACTACGAACAAAGTAGCAACAAATACTACTACCACAAATGTTGTCGTTGCAAATATTGTCACTAAAAACATTGTAACCACGAATATGATTGTGGCAATTGTCACCGCAAATATTGTGATTGCAAACATAGCTGCAACAAATATCAATGCTATAAATGTTGTCAACAATGTTGCTACCAACACGTTGTAAATATCATGCCACAATTGTAATCACTCTTAGTATTGTCACGACAAATGAACGTGTTGTTACTATAAACAGAGTAGCTGCAAATACCACTACAACAAATGTTGTCATTGCAAATATTATCACTACAAACATTGTAACCACAAATATCGTTGTGGTAATGGTCACCACAAATATTTTGATTGCAAACATAGCTGCTACAAATATCATCGCTACAAATGTTGTCAACATTGTTGCTACCATCTCGTTGTAAATATCATGGCCACATTTTTAATCACTCTTAGTATTGCCACTACACATGTCCACGTTGTTACTACAAGTAGAGTAGCTACAAATACCACTACAACAAATGTTGTCGTTGCAAATATTGTCACTACAAACATTGTAACCACAAATATGAATGCGGCAATTGTCATCGTAAATATTGTCATTGCATACAAAGCTGCTACAAATATCGTCACTACAAATGGTGTCAACATTGTTGCTATCATCGTGTTGTAAATATTATGGCCACAATTGTAATCACTTTAATTATTGTCACTACTAATGTCCATGTCGCTACACAAACAAAGTAGCCGCAAATACCAGTACAACAAATGTTGACGTTGCAAATATTGTCAAAACAAACATTGTAACCACAAATATAATTGCAGCAATTGCCACCACAAATACTGTGATTGCAAACGTAGCTGCTACAAATATCATCGCTACAAACGTTGTCAACATTGTTGCTATCATCGCGTTGTAATTATCACTGCCACAATTGTAATCACTCTAAGTGTTGTTGCTACAAACATCCATGTTGTTGCTACAAACAAAGTAGCTACAAATACCAGTACAATAAATGTTGTCGTTGCAAATATTGTCACTATAAACATTGTAACCACAAATATCATTGCGGCAGTTGTCACCGCAAATATTGTGACTGCAAACATAGTTGCCATAAATATCAACGCTATAAATGTTGTCAACATTGTTGCTACCATCGCGCTGTAAATATCATGGCCACAATTGTAATCACTCCTAGTATTGTCACTACAAATGTCCATGTTGTTACTACAAAGAAAGTAGCTACAAATACCACTACAACAAAATTTGTCCTTGCAAATATTGTCACTACAAACATTGTAACCACAAATATCATTACGGCAACTATCACTGCAAATAATGTCATTACAAACATAGCTGCTACAAATATCATCGCTACAAATGTTGTCAACATTGTCGCTATCATCGCGTTGCAAATATCATGGCCACAATTGCAATCAGTCCAAGCATTGTCACTACTAATGTCCATGTCGTTACACAAACAAAGTAGCCGCAAATACCAGTACAACAAATGTTGTCGTTGTAAATATTGTCACTACAAACATTGTAACCACAAATATAATTGCGGCAATTGTCACCGCAAATATTGTGATTGCAAACATAGTTGCTACAAATATCATCGCTACAAATGTTGTCAACATTGTTGCTATCATCACGCTGTAAATATGATGGCCACAATTGTAATCACACTAAGTATTGTCACTACTAATGTCCATGTCATTACACAAACAAAGTAGCCGCAAATACTAGTACAAGAAATGTTGCTGTTGCAAATATTGTCACCACAAACATTGTAACCACAAATATAATTATGGCAATTGACACCATAAATATTGTGACTGCAAACATAGCTGCAACAAATATCAATGCTACAAATGTTGTCAACATTGTTGCTTCCATCGCGTTGTAAAAATCATGCCCACAATTGTAATCACTCTTAGTATTGTCACAACAAATGTACGTGTTGTTACTACAAACAAAGTAGCTGCAAATACCACTACAACAAATGTTGTCTTTGCAAATATGGTCACTACAAACATTGTATACCAAAAATATCATTGTGGCAATTGTCACTACAAATCTTTATTGTCAAACATAGCTGCTGCAAATATCATCGCTACAAATGTTGTCACATTGTTGCTACCATTCGTTGTAAATATCATGGCCACATTTCTATAATCACTCTCAGTATTGTCCTACAAATGTCCAATTGTTACTACAAACAGAGTAGCTGACAAATACCACTTCACACAAATGTTGTCGTTGCAAATATTGTCACTATAAACATTGTAACACAAATATCATTGCTGGCAATTGTCACTGCAAATATTGTCATTGCAAACACAGCTGCTACAAATATCATCGCTAAAATGTTGTCAATCATGTTGCTACTCAATCCGTTGTAAATATCATGGCCACAATTGTAATCACTCTATGTATTGTCACTACTAATGTCAAGTTGTTACTACAAACAACAGGTAGCTCAAATACCATACAACAAATGTTGTCGTTGCAAATAGTTGTTCATACAAACATTGTAACCACAAATATATTGCAGCAATTGTCACGCAATATTGTGATTGCAAACATAGCGGCTACAAATATCATCGCTACAAATGTTATCAACATTGTTGCTACCGTCGTTGTAAATATCATTGCCACATTGTAATGACTCTATAGTTTGCCACTACGACTTTCCACGTTGTTCTACAAAAAGTAGCTACAAATACCACTACAACAAATGTTGTTATTGCAAATATTGTCACAAACAAACATTGTAACCACAAATATACTTGAGGCAATTGTCACCCGTAAATATTGCATTGCATACATAAGCTGCTATAAATTATCGCACAAAATGTTCAACATTGTGCTATCATCGTGTTGTAAATTATGGCCACAATTGTAATCACTTTAATGATTGTCACTACTAATGTCCATGTCGTACACAAACAGTAGCGCAAATACCAGTACAACAAATGTTGCGTTGCAAATATTGTCAAAACAAACATTGTAACCACAAATATATTGCGGCAATTGCACCCAAATATTGTGATTGCAAACGTAGCTGCTGCAAATATCATCGCTACAAAGTTGTCAACATTGTTGCTATCATGGGTTGTAATTATCATTGCCACAATTGTAATCACTCTAAGTGTTGTCTCTAAACATCCATGTTGTTCTACAAACAAAGTAGCTACAAATACAATACAACTAAATGTTGTCGTTGCAAATATTGTCCTACAAACATTGTAACCACAAATATCATTACGGAAATTGTCACCGCAAATATTGTGACTGCAACATAGTTCCATAAATATCAACGCTAAAATGTTGTCAACATTGTTGCTACCATCGCGTGTAAATATCTGGCCACAATTGTAATCACTCTATGAAATGTCACTACAAATGTCCATGTTGTTACTCAAAAGAAGTGCTACAAATACCACTACAACAAATTTGTCGTTGCAAATATTGTCACTACAAACATTGTAACCACAAATATCATTACGGCAACTATCACTGCAAATAATGTCATTACAAACATAGCTGCACAAATATCATCGCTACAAATGTTGTCAACATTGTCGCTATCATCGCGTTGCAAATATCATGGCCACAATTGCAATCAGTCCAAGCATTGTCACTACTAATGTCCATGTCGTTACACAAACAAAGTAGCGCAAATACCAGTACAACAAATGTTGTCGTTGTAAATATTGTCACTACAAACATTGTAACCACAAATATAATTGCGGCAATTGTCACCGCAAATATGTGATTGCAAACATAGTTGCTACAAATATCATCGCTACAAATGTTGTCAACATTGTTGCTATCATCACGCTGTAAATATGATGGCCACAATTGTAATCACACTAAGTATTGTCACTACTAATGTCCATGTCATTACACAAACAAAGTAGCCGCAAATACTAGTACAAGAATGTTGCTGTTGCAAATATTGTCACCACAAACATTGTAACCACAAATATAATTATGGCAATTGACACCAAAATATTGTGACTGCAAACATAGCTGCAACAAATATCAATGCTACAAATGTTGTCAACATTGTTGCTTCCATCGCGTTGTAAAAATCATGCCCACAATTGTAATCACTCTTAGTATTGTCACAACAAATGTACGTGTTGTTACTACAAACAAAGTAGCTGCAAATACCACTACAACAAATGTTGTCTTTGCAAATATTATCACTACAAACATTGTATCCATAAATATCATTGTGGCAATTGTCACTACAAATCTTTTGATTGCAAACATAGCTGCTGCAAATATCATCGCTACAAATGTTGTCAACATTGTTGCTACCATCTCGTTGTAAATATCATGGCCACATTTCTAATCACTCTCAGTATTGTCACTACAAATGTCCATATTGTTACTACAAACAGAGTAGCTGCAAATACCACTTCAACAAATGTTGTCGTTGCAAATATTGACACTATAAACATTGTAAACACAAATATCATTGCGGCAATTGTCACTGCAAATATTGCCATTGCAAACACAGCTGCTACAAATATCATCGCTACAAAATGTTGTCATCATTGTTGCTATCATCGCGTTGTAAATATCATGGCCACAATTGTAATCACTCTATGTATAGTCACTACTAATGTCCATGTTGTTACACAAACAAAGTAGCCACAAATACCAGTACAACAAATGTTGTCGTTGCAAATGTTGTCAATACAAACATTGTAACCACAAATATAATTGCAGCAATTGTCACTGCAGATATTGTGATTGCAAACATAGCGGCTACAAATATCATCGCTACAAATGTTATAAACATTGTTGCTACCGTCGCGTTGTAATTATCATTGCCACAATTGTAATGACTCTAAGTGTTATCGCTACGAACATCCATGTTGTTGCTACAAACAAAGTAGCTACAAATACCAGTACAACAAATGTTGTTATTGCAAATATTGTCACAACAAACATTGTAACCACAAATATCCTTGAGGCAATTGTTACCGCAAATATTGCCATTGCAAACATAGCTGCTATAAATATCATCGCTACAAATTTTTTTAACATTGTAGCTATCATCGCGTTGCAAATATCATGGCCACAATTGTAATCACTCTAAGCATTGTCACTACTAATGTCCATGTCGTTACACAAACAGGGTAGCGACAAATACCAGTACAACAAATGTTGTCGTTGCAAATATTGTCACTACAAACAATGTAACCACAAATATCATTGCGGCAGTTGTCACCGCAAATATTGTGATTGCAAACGTAGCTGCTGCAAATATCATCGCTACAAATGTTGTTAACATTGTCGCTACCATGGCGTTGTAAATATCATTGCCACATTTGTAATCACTCTAAGTATTGTCCCTATAAACATCCATGTTGTTACTACAAACAAAGTAGCTACAAATACTAATACAACAAATGTTGTCGTTGCAAATATTGTCCCTACAAACATTGTAACCACAAATATCATTACGGAAATTGTCACCGTAAATATTATGACTGCTAACATAGCTACTACAAATATCATCGCTACAAATGTTGTCAACATTGTTGCTACCATCGCGTTGTAATAATCTTGGCCACAATTGTAATCACTCTATGTAATGTTACTACAAATGTCCATGTTGTTACTGCAAACAGAGTAGCTGCAAATACCACTACAACAAATGTTGTCGTTGCAAATATTGTCACTACAAACATTGTAACCACAAATATCATTACGGCAATTGTCACCACAAATATTGTGATTGCAAACGTAGCAGCTACAAATATCATCACTACAAACATTGTCAACATTGTTGCTACCATCGCGTTGTATTTATCATTGCCACAATTGTAATCACTCTAAGTGTTGTCGCTACAAACATCCATGTTGTTGCTACAAACAAAGTAGCTACAAATACCAGTACAATAAATGTTGTCGTTGCAAATATTGTCACTACAAACATTGTAACCACAAATATCATTGCGGCAGTTGCCACCGCAAATATTGTGACTACAAACATAGTTGCCACATATATCAACGCAACAAAACTTGTCAACATTGTTGCTACCATCGCGTTGTAAATATCATGGCCACAATTGTAATCACTCTTAGTATTGTCACTACAAATGTCCATGTTGTTACTACAAAGAAAGTAGCTGCAAATACCACTACAACAAAAGTTGTCCTTGCAAATATTGTAACTACAAACATTGTAACCACAAATATCATTACGGGAACTGTCACCGCAAATATTGTCATTACAAACATAGCTGCTACAAATATCATCGCTACAAATGTTGTCAACATTGTCGCTATCATCGCATTGTAAATATCATGGCCACAATTGTAATCACTCCAAGCATTGTCACTACTAATGTTCATGTCGTTACACAAACAAAGTAGCCGCAAATACCAGTACAACAAATGTTGTCGTTGCAAATATTGCTACTACAAACATTGTAACCAAAAATGTAATTGCGGCAATTGTCACCGCAAATATTGTGATTGCAAACATAGCTGCTACAAATATCATCGCTACAAATGTTGTCAACAATGTTGCTATCATCGCGTTGTAAATATCATGGCCACAATTGTAATCACTCGAAGTATTGTCACTACAAATGTCCATGTCGTTACACAGACAAAGTAGCCGCAAATACCAGCACAAGAAATGTTGACGTTGCAAATATTGTCACCACAAACATTGTAACCACAAATATAACTGCAGCAATTGTCACCATAAATATTGTGACTGCAAACATAGCTGCAACAAATATCAATGCTACAAATGTTGTCAACATTGTTGCTTCCATCTCGTTGTAAAAATCAAGGCCACAATTGTAATCACTCCTAGTATTGTCACAACAAATGTATGCGTTGTTACTACAAACAGAGTAGCTGCAAATACCACTACAACAAATGTTGTCTTTGCAAATATTATCACTACAAACATTGTATCCATAAATATCATTGTGGCAATTGTCACTACAAATCTTTTGATTGCAAACATAGCTGCTACAAATATCATCGCCACAAATGTTCTCAACATTGTTGCTACCATCTCATTGTAAATATCATGGCCACATTTCTAATCACTCTCGGTATTGTCACTACAAATGTCCATGTTGTTACTATAAACAGAGTAGCTGCAAATACCACTATAACAAATGTTGTCGTTGCAAATATTGACACTACAAACATTATAACCACAAATATCATTGCGGCAATTGTCACCGCAAATATTGTCATTGCAAACACAACTGCTACAAATATCATCGCTACAAATCTTGTCATCATTGTTTCTATCATCGCGTTGTAAATATCATGGCCACAATCGTAATCACTCTAAGTATAGCCACAACTAATGTCCATGTCGTTACACAAACAAAGTAGCCACAAATACCAGTACAACAAATGTGGTCGTTGTAAATATTGTCAATACAAACATTGTAACCACAAATATAATTGCAACAATTGTCACAGCAAATATTGTGATTGCAAACAAAACGGCTACAAATATCATCGCTACAAATGTTATAAACATTGTTGCTACCATCGCGTTGTAATTATCATTGCCACAATTGTAATCACTCTAAGTGTTGTCGCTACGAACATCCATGTTGTTGCTACAAACAAAGTAGCTACAAATACCAGTACAACAAATGTTGTCGTTGCAAATATTGTCACAACAAACATTGTAACCAAAAATATCCTTGCGGCAATTGTCACCGCCAATATTGCCATTGCAAACATAGCTGCTATAATTATCATCGCTACAAATTTTTTTAACATTGTAGCTACCATCGCGTTGCAAATATCATGGCCACAATTGTAATCACTCTAAGCATTGTCACTACTAATGTCTATGTCGTTACGCAAACAGAGTAGCCGCAACGATCAATACAACAAATGTTGTCGTTGCAAATATTATCCCTACAAACATTGTAACCACAAATATCATTACGGCAACTGTCACTGCAAATATTGTGACTGCTAACGTAGCTGCTACAAATATCATCGCTACTAATGTTGTCAACATTGTTGCTATCAACGCGTTGTAAATATCATGGCCACAATTGTAATCACTCTAACTATTGTCGCTGCAAATGTCCATGTTGTTACTACAAATAAAGTAGCTACAAATACTACTACAAGAAATGTTGTCATTGCAAATATTGTCACAACAAACATCGTAACCACAAATATCGTTGCGGCAATTGTCACCACAAATATTGTCATTTCAAACATAGCTGCCACAAATATCATCGCTAAAAATGTTGTCAACATTGTGGCAACCATAGCGTTGTAAATATCTTGGACACAATTGTAATCACTCTAAGTAAAGTCACTACAAATGTGCAGTTTGTTACTACAAACAAAGTGGCTGCGAATACCACTACAACAAATGTCGTCGTTGCAAATATTGTCACTACAATCATTGTAACCACAAATATCATTGCGGCAGTTGTCACAACAAATATTGTGATTGCAAACATAGCTGCTACAAATATCATTGCTACAAATGTTGTTAACATTGTCGCTACCATCGCGTTGTAAACATCATTGTCACATTTGTAATCACTCTAAGTATTGTCGCTATAAACGTCCATGTTGTTTCTACAAACAAAGTAGCTACAAATACTACTACAACAAATGTTGTCATTGCAAATATTGTCACTACAAGCATTGTAACCACAAATATCATTCCAGCAATTGTCACCGCAAATATTGTGATTGCTAACTTAGCTTCTACAAATATCAATGCTACAAATGCTGTCAACATTGTTGCTACCATCGCGTTGTAAATGTCACGGCCACAAGTGTAATCACTCTTAGTATTGTCACGACAAATGTACATGTTGTTACTACAAACAGAGTAGCTGCAAATACCACTACAACAAATGTTGTCTTTGCAAATATTATCACTACAAACATTGTAACAAAAAATATCATTGTGGCAATTGTCACCGCAAATATTTTGATTACAATCATAGCTGCTACAAATGTTGTCAACATTGTTGCTACCATCGCGTTGTAAATATCATGGCCACAATTGTAATCACTCTTAGTATTCTCACGAAAAATGTACGTGTTGTTACTACAAACAAAGTAGCTGCAAATACCACTACAAAAAATGTTGTATTTGCAAATATTATCAGTACAAACATTGTAACCACAAATATCGTTGCGGCAATTGTCACCACAAATATTGTCATTGCAGACATAGCTGGTATGAATATCATCGCTACAAATGTTGTGAACATTGTTGCTATCATAGCGTTGTAAATATCATGCCTGCACTTATAATCACTCTAAATATTGTCACGACAAATGTACATCTTGTTACTACAAACAGAGTAGCTGCAAATACCACTACAACAAATGTTGTCTTTGCAAATATTATCACTACAAACATTGTAACCACAAATATCATTGTGGCAATTGGCACCGCAAATATTCTGATTGCAAACATAGTTGCTACAAATGTTGCCAACATTGTTGCTACCATCGCGCAATAAATATCATGGCCACATTTCTAATCACTTTTAGTATTGTCACTACATATGTCCGTGTTGTTACTACAAACAGAGTAGCTGCAGATAACACTAGAAGAAATGTTGTCATTGCAAATATTGTCACTACAAACAATGTAACCACAAATATCGTTGCGGCAATTGTCACTGCAAATATTGTCATTGCGAACATAGCTGCTACAAATATCATCGCTATAAATGTTGTCAACAGTGTTGCTACCATCGCGTTGTAAATATCACGGCCACAATTGCAATAACTCTAAGTATTGTCACTACTAATGTCCATGTTGTTACATAAACAAAGTAGCCGCAAATACCAGTACAACAAATGTTATCGTTGCAAATATTGTCACAACAAACATTGTAACCACAAATATCGTTGCGGCAAATGTCACCGCAAATAATGTCATTGCAAACATAGCTGCTACAAATATCATCACTACAAATGTTGTTAAATTTGTTGCTACCATCGCGTTGTAATTATCATGCCCACATTTGTAATCACTCTATGTAATGTCTCTACAAATGTGCAAGTTGTTACCACAAACGAAGTAGCTGCCAATACCACTACAAGAAATGTTGTCGTTTCAAATATTGTCACAGCAAACATTGTAACCACAAATATCGTTGTGGCAATTGTCACCGCAAATATTGTCATTGCGAACATAGCAGCTACAAATATCATCGCTACAAATGATGTCAACAATGTAGCTGCCATCGTATTGTAAATATCATGGCCACAGTTGTAATCACTCTAAGTAATGTCACTACAAATGTGCAGTTTTTTACTACAAACAAAGTAGCTACGAATACCGCCACAACAAAAGTCGTCATTGCAAATATTGTCACTACAATCATTGTAACCACAAATATCATTGCGGCAGTTTTCACCGCAAATATTGTGATTGCAAACATAGCTGCTACACAAATCATCGCTATAAATGTAGTTAACATTGTCACTACCATCGCGTTTTAAATATCATTGCCACATTTGTAATCACTCTAAGTATTGTCGCTACAAACGTCCATGTTGTAACTACAAACAAAGTAGGTAGAAATACTACTACAACAAATTTTGTCGTTGCAAATATTGTCACTACAAACATTGTAAGCGCAAATATCATTGCGGCAATTGTCACCACAAATATAGTTACTGCAAACATAGCTACTACAAATATGAATGCTAGAAATGTTGTCAACAATGTTGCTACCATCACGTTGTAAATATCACGGCCACAATTGCAATAACTCTAAGTATTGTCACTACTAATGTCCATGTCGTTACATAAACAAAGCAGCTGCAAATACTAGTGCAACAAATATTGTCGTTGCAAATATTGTCACTACAAACATTGTAACGACAAATATCATTGCGGCAATTGTCACCGCAAATAATGTCATTGCAAACATGCCTGCTACAGATATCATCACTACAAATGTTGTCAATATTGCTGCTACCATCGCGTTGTAATTATCATGGCCACAATTGTAATCACTCTATGTAATGTCTCTACAAATGTGCAGATTGTTACTACAAACAAAGTAGCTGCCAACACCACTACAAGAAAAGTTGTCGTTGCAAATGTTGTCACATCAAACATTGTAACCACAAATATCGTTGCGGCAATTGTCACCGCAAATATTGTCATTGCAAACATAGCTGCTACAAATATCATCGCTACAAATGTTGTCAACATTGTAGCTACCATCGTGTTGTAAATGTCATGGCCACAATTGTAATCACTCTAAGTAATGTCACTACAAATGTGCAGTTTGTTACTACAAATGAAGTAGCTGCGAATACCATTACAACAAATGTCGTCATTGCGAATATTGTCACTACAATCATTGTAACCACAAATATCATTTCGGCAGTTGTCACCGCAAATATTGTCATAGCAAACATAGCTGCTACAAATATCATCGCTACAAATGTAGTTAACATTGTCGCTACCATCGCATTTTAAATATCATTGCCACATTTGTAATCACTCTAAGTATTGTCGCTACAAACGTCAATGTTGTAACTACAAACAAAGTAGGTAGAAATACTACTACAACAAATGTTGTTGTTGCAAATATTGTCACTACAAACATTGTAACCACAAATATCATTGCGGCAATTGTCACCGCAAACATTGTGACGGCTAACATAGCTCCTACAAATATCAATGCTACAAATGTTGTCAACATCCTTGCTACCATCGTGTTGTAAATATCATGGCTGCAATTGTAATCACTCTAACTATTGTCGGTACAAATGTCCATGTTGTTACTACAAACAAAGTAGCTACAAATACTACTACAATAAATGTTGTCGTTGCAAATATTGTCACAACAAACATTGTAACGACAAATATCATTGCGGCAATTGTCACCGCAAATATTGTGACTGCTAACATAGCTGCTACAAATGTCAATGCTACAAATGTTGTCAACTTTGTTGCTACCATCTCGTTGTAAATATCATGGCCACAATTGTAATCACACTTAGTATTGTCACGACAATTGTACGTGTTGTTACTACGAACAACGTAGCTGCAAATACCACTACAACAAATGTTATCTTTGCAAATATTATCACTACAAACATTGTAACCACAAATATCATTGTGGCAATTGTCACCGCAAATATTTTAATTGCAAACATAGCTGCTACAAATCTCATTGCTACAAATGTTGTCAAAATTGTTGCTATCATCGTGTTGTAAATATCATGGCCACAGTTGTAATCACTCTAACTATTGTCGCTACAAACTTCCTTGTTCTTACTGCAAACAAAGTAGCTACAAATACTACTACAAGAAATGTTTTCGTTGCAAATATTGTCACAACAAACATTGTAACCACAAATATCGTTGTGGCAATTGTCACCGCAAATATTGCCATTGCAAACATAGCTGCTACAAATATTATCGCTACAAATGTTGTCAACATTGTTGCTACCATTCCGTTGTAAATATCATGGCCACAATTGTGATCACTCTATGTAATGTCACTACAAATGTGCAGTTTGTTTCTACAAACAAAGTAGCTGCGAATACCACAACATCAAATGTTGTCGTTGCAAATATTGTCACTATAAACATTGTAACCACAAATATCATTGCGGTAGTTGTCACCGCAAATATTGTGATTCCCAACATAGCTGTTACAAATATCATCGCTACAAATGTTGTCAAAATTGTTGCTATCATCGTGTTGTAAATATCATGGCCACAATTGTAATCACTCTAACTATTGTCACTACAAACTTCCTTGTTCTTACTGCAAACAAAGTAGCTACAAAAACTACTACAAGAAATGTTTTCGTTGCAAATATTGTCACAACAAACATTGTAACCACAAATATCGTTGCGGCAATTATCACCGCAAATATTGCCATTGCAAACATAGTTGCTACAAATATCATCGCTACAAATGTTGTCAACATTGTAGCTACCATTCCGTTGTAAATATCATGGCCACAATTGTGATCACTCTATGTAATGTCACTACAAATGTGCAGTTTGTTTCTACAAACAAAGTAGCTGCGAATACCACAACATGAAATGTTGTCGTTGCAAATATTGTCACTGCAAACATTGTAACAAAAAATATCATTGCGGCAGTTGTCACCGCAAATATTGTGATTGCAAACATAGCTGCTACAAATATAATCGCTAAAAATGTTGTTAACATCATCACTACCTTCGCGTTATAAATATCATTGCCACATTTGTAATCACTCTAAGTATTTTCGCTTTAAACGTCCATGTTGTTAATACAAACAAACTAGCAACAAATACTACTACAAAAAATGTTGTCGTTGCAAATATTGTCACTACAAACATTGTAACCACAAATATCATTGCGGCAATTGTCACCGCAAACATTGTGACGGCTAACATAGCTGCTACAAATATCATCGCTACAAATGTTCTCAACATTATTGCTACCATCACGCAATAAATATCACGACCACAATTTTAATCACTTTTAGTATTGTCACTACATATGTCCGTGTTGTTACTATAAACAGAGTAGCTGTAGATACCACTAGAAGAAATGTTGTCGTTGCAAATACTGTCACTACAAACAATGTAACCACAAATATCGTTGCGGTAATTGTCACCGCAAATATTGTCATTGCGAACATAACTGCAACAAATATCATCGCTACAAATGTTGTCAGCATTGTAGCTACCATCGTGTTGTAAATATCATGGCCGCAATTGTAATCACTCTAAGTAATGTCACTACAAATGTGTAGTTTGTTACTACAAACAAAGTAGCTGCGAATACCACTACAACAAATGTCGTCATTGCAAATATTGTCACTACAATCATTGTAACCACAAATATCATTGCGGCAGTTGTCACCGCAAATATTATGATTGCAAACATAGCTGCTACAAATATCATTGCTATAAATGTAGTTAACATTGTCGCTACCAAGGCGTTTTAAATGTCATTGCCACATTTGTACTCACTCTAAGTATTGTCGCTACAAACGTCCATGTTGTAACTACAAACAAAGTAGGTAGAAATACTACTACAACAAATGTTGTCGTTGCAAATATTGTCACTACAAACATTGTAAGCGCAAATATCATTGCGGCAATTGTCACCGCAAATATAGAGACTGCAAACATAGCTGCTAGAAATATGAATGCTACAAATATTGTCAACAATGTTGCTACCATCGCGTTGTAAATATCATGGCCACAATTGCAATAACTCTAAGTATTGTCACTACTAATGTCCATGTCGTTACATAAACAAAGTAGCCGCAAATACCAGTACAACAAATGTTGTCGTTGCAAATATTGTCACTACAAACATTGTAACCACAAATATCCTTGCGGCAATTATCACCGCAAATAATGTCATTGCAAACACAGTTGCTACAAATATCATCGCTACAATTGTTGTCAACATTGTAGCTACCATCGGGTTGTAAATATCTTGGCCACAATTGTAATCACTCTATGTAATGTCACTACAAATGTGCAGTTCGTTATTACAAACAAAGTAGCTGCGAATACCACTACAACAAATGTCGTCATTGCAAATATTGTCACTACAATCATTGTAACCACAAATATCATTACGGCAGTTGTCACCGCAAATATTGTGATTGCAATCATAGCTGCTACAAACATCATCGCTATAAATGTAGTTAACATTGTCGTTGCCATCGCGTTTTAAATATCATTGCCACATTTGTAATCACTTTAAGTATTGTCGCTACAAACGTCCATGTTGTAACTACAAACAAAGTAGGAAGAAATACTACGACAACAAATGTTGTCGTTGCAAATATTGTCACTACAAACATTGTAAGCTCAAATATCATTGCGGCAACAGTCACCGCAAATATAGTGACTGCAAACATAGCTGGTACAAATATTGTCAACAATGTTGCTACCATCATGTAGTAAATATCACGGCCACAATTGCAATAACTCTAAGTATTGTCACTACTAATGTCCATGTCGTTACATAAACAAAGTAGTCGCAAATACTAGTACAACAAATGTTGTCGTTGCAAATGTTGTCACTACAAACATTGTAACCACAAATATCATTGTGGCAATTGTCACTGCAAATAATGTCATTGCAAACATAACTGCTACAAATATTATCACTACAAATGTTGTCAATATTGTTGCTACCATCGCGTTGTAATTATCATGGCCACAATTGTAATCACTCTATGTAATGTCTCTACAAATGTGCAGGGTTGTTACTACAAACAAAGTAGCTGCCAATACCACTACAAGAAATGTTGTCGTTGCAAATATTGTCACAGCAAACATTGTAACCACAAATATCATTGCGGCAATTGTCATCGCAAATATTGACATTGCAAACATAGCTACTACAAATATCAGCACTACAAATGTTGTCAACATTGTAGCTACCATCGCATTGTAAATATCTTGGCCACAATTGAAATCCCTCTATGTAATGTCACTACACATGTGCAGTTTATTACTACAAACAAAGTAGCTGCGAATACCGCTACATCAAATGTCGTCGTTCTAAATATTGTCACTACAAACATTGTAACCACAAATATTGTGATTGCAAACATAGCTGCTACAAATATCATCGCTACAAATGTTGTTAACATTGTCACTACCGTCGCGTTGTAAATATCATTGCCACATTTGTAATCACTCTAAGTAATGTCATTATAAATGTCCATGTTGTTACTACAAACAAAGTAGCAGCAAACAGTACTATAACAAATGTTGTCGTTGCAAATATTGTCACTACAAACATTGTAACCACGAATATCATTGTGGCAATTGTCACCGCAAATATTTTGATTGCAAACATAGCTGCGACTAATATCATCGCTACAAATGTTGTCGACATTGTTGCCACCATCACGCAGTAAATAACTTGGCCATATTTCTAATCACTCTTAGTATTGCCACTACAAGTGTCCATGTTGTTACTATAAACGGAGTAGCAGTAGATACCACTACAACAAATGTTGTCGTTGCAAATTTTGTCACTACAAAACTTTGCAACCACAAATATCATTGCGGAAATTGTCACCGCAAACATTGTGACGGCTAACATAGCTGTTACAAATATCAATGCTACAAATGTTGTCAACATTGTTGCTACCATCGAGTTGTAAATATCATCGCTACAATTGTAATCACTCTAACTATTGTCGCTACAAATGTCCATGTTGTTACTACAAACAAAGTAGCTACAAATACTACTACAGCAAATGTTGTCATTGCAAATATTGTCATTACAAACATTGTAACCACCAATATCATTGTAGCAATTGTCAACGCAAATATTGTGACTGCTAACATAGCTGCTACAAATATCAATGCTACAAATGTTGTCAACATTTTTGCTGCCATCGCGTTGTAAATATCATGGCCACAATTGTAATCACTTGTAGTATTGTCATGACAAATGTACGTGTTGTAACTACAAATAGAGTAGCTGCAAATACCACTACAACAAATGTTGTCTTTGCAAATATTATCACAACAAAGATTGAAACCACAAACATCATTGCGACAATTGTCACCGCAAATATTGTGACTGCTAACATAGCTGCTACAAATGTTGTCGACATTGTTGCTACCATCGCGTTGTAAATATCATGGCCACAATTGTAATTACTCTTAGTATTGTCTCGACTAATGTACGTGTTGTTACTACAAACAGAGTAGCTACAAATACCACTACAACAAATGTTGTCTTTGCAAATATTATCACTACAAACATTGTAACCACAAATATCATTATGGCAGTTGTCATTGCAAATATTTTGATTGCAAACATAGCTGCTACAAATATCATCGCTACAAATGTTGTCAACATTGTTGCTTCAATCGCGTAGTAAATAACTTGGCCATATTTTTAATCAATCTTAGTATTGCCACTACAAGTGTCCATGTTGTTACTATAAACGGAGTAGCTGTAGAAACCACTACAACAAATGTTGTCGTTGCAAATTTTGTCACTACAAACTTTGCAACCACAAATATCATTGCGGAAATTGTCACCGCAAAAATTGTGACGGCTAACATGGCTGCTACAAATATCAATGCTACAAATGTTGTCAACATTGTTGCTACCATCGAGTTGTAAATATCATGGCTACAATTGTAATCACTCTAACTATTGTCGCTACAAATGTCCATGTTGTTACAACAAACAAAGTAGCTACAAATACTACTACAGCAAATGTTGTCATTGCAAATATTGTCATTACAAACATTGTAACCACCAATATCATTGCAGCAATTGTCAACGCAAATATTGTGACTGCTAACATAGCTGCTACAAATATCATGCTACAAATGTTGTCAACATTTTTGCTGCCATCGCGTTGTAAATATCATGGCCACAATTGTAATCACTCGTAGTATTGTCATGACAAATGTACGTGTTGTAACTACAAATAGAGTAGCTGCAAATACCACTACAACAAATGTTGTCTTTGCAAATATTATCACAACAAAGATTGAAACCGCAAACATCATTGCGACAATTGTCACCGCAAATATTGTGACTGCTAACATAGCTGCTACAAATGTTGTCGACATTGTTGCTACCATCGCGTTGTAAATATCATGGCCACAATTGTAATTACTCTTAGTATTGTCTCGACTAATGTACGTGTTGTTACTACAAATAGAGTAGCTACAAATACCACTACAACAAATGTTGTCTTTGCAAATATTATCACTACAAACATTGTAACCACAAATATCATTGTGGCAGTTGTCATTGCAAATATTTTGATTGCAAACATAGTTGCTACAAATATCATCGCTACAAATGTTGTCAACATTGTTGCTTCCATCGCGTAGTAAATAACTTGGCCATATTTCTAATCACTCTTAGTATTGCCACTACAAGTGTCCATGTTGTTACTATAAACGGAGTAGCTGTAGATACCACTACAACAAATGTTGTCGTTGCAAATTTTGTCACTAGAAACTTTGCAACCACAAATATCATTGCGGAAATTGTCACCGCAAACATTGTGACGGCTAACATGGCTGCTACAAATATCAATGCTACAAATGTTGTCAACATTGTTGCTACCACCGAGTTGTAAATATCATGGCTACAATTGTAATCACTCTAACTATTGTCGCTACAAATGTCCATGTTGTTACTACAAACAAAGTAGCTACAAATACTACTACAGCAAATGTTGTCATTGCAAATATTGTCATTACAAACATTGTAACCACCAATATCATTGCAGCAATTGTCAACGCAAATATTGTGACTGCTAACATAGCTGCTACAAATATCAATGCTACAAATGTTGTCAACATTTTCCTGCCATCGCGTTGTAAATATCATGGCCACAATTGTAATCACCGTAGTATTGTCATGACAATGTACGTGTTGTAACTACAAATAGAGTAGCTGCAAATACCACTACAACAAATGTTGTCTTTGCAAATATTATCACAACAAAGATTGAAACCACAAACATCATTGCGACAATTGTCACCGCAAATATTGTGACTGCTAACATAGCTGCTACAAATGTTGTCGACATGTTGCTACCATCGCGTTCTAAATATCATGGCCACAATTGTAATTACTCTTAGTATGTCTCGACTAATGTACGTGTTGTTACTACAAACAGAGTAGCTACAAATACCACTACAACAAATGTTGTCTTTGCAAATATTATCACTACAAACATTGTAACCACAAATATCATTGTGGCAGTTGTCATTGCAAATATTTTGATTGCAAACATAGCTGCTACAAATATCATCGCTACAAATGTTGTCAACATTGTTGCTTCCATCGCGTAGTAAATAACTTGGCGATATTGCTAATCACTCTTAGTATTGCCACTACAAGTGTCCATGTCGTTACTATAAACGGAGTAGCTGTAGATACCACTACAACAAATGTTGTCGTTGCAAATTTTGTCACTAGAAACTTTGCAACCACAAATATCATTGCGGAAATTGTCACCGCAAACATTGTGACGGCTAACATGGCTGCTACAAATATCAATGCTACAAATGTTGTCAACATTGTTGCTACCACCGAGTTGTAAATATCATGGCTACAATTGTAATCACTCTAACTATTGTCGCTACAAATGTCCATGTTGTTACAACAAACAAAGTAGCTACAAATACTACTACAGCAAATGTTGTCATTGCAAATATTGTCATTACAAACATTGTAACCACCAATATCATTGCAGCAATTGTCAACGCAAATATTGTGACTGCTAACATAGCTGCTACAAATATCAATGCTACAAATGTTGTCAACATTTTTGCTGCCATCGCGTTGTAAATATCATGGCCACAATTGTAATCACTTGTAGTATTGTCATGACAAATGTACGTGTTGTAACTACAAATAGAGTAGCTGCAAATACCACTACAACAAATGTTGTCTTTGCAAATATTATACAACAAAGATTGAAACCACAAACATCATTGGACAATTGTCACCGCAAATATTGTGACTGCTAACATAGCTGCTACAAATGTTGTCGACAATTGTTGCTACCATCGCGTTGTAAAATATCATGGCAACAATTGTAATTACTCTTAGTATTGTCTCGACTAATGTACGTGTTGTTACTACAAACAGAGTACTACAAATACCACTACAACAAATGTTGTCTTTGCAAATATTGTCACTACAAACATTGTAACCACAAATATCATTATGGCAGTTGTCATTGCAAATATTTTGATTACAAACATAGCTGCTACAAATATCATCGCTACAAATGTTGTCAACATTGTTGCTTCCATCGCGTAGTAAATAACTTGGCCATATTTCTAATCACTCTTAGTATTGCCACTACAAGTGTCCATGTTGTTACTATAAACGGAGTAGCTGTAGAAACCACTACAACAAATGTTGTCGTTGCAAATTTTGTCACTACAAACTTTGCAACCACAAATATCATTGCGGAAATTGTCACCGCAAAAATTGTGACGGCTAACATGGCTGTTACAAATATCAATGCTACAAATGTTGTCAACATTGTTGCTACCATCGAGTTCTAAATATCATGGCTTCAATTGTAATCACTCTAACTATTGTCGCTACAAATGTCCATGTTGTTACAACAAACAAAGTAGCTACAAATACTACTACAGCAAATGTTGTCATTGCAAGTATTGTCATTACAAAACACTGTAACCACCAATATCATTGCAGCAATTGTCAACGCAAATATTGTGACTGCTAACATAGCTGCTACAAGTGTTGTCAACATTTTTGCTGCCATCGCATTGTAAATATCATGGCCACAATTGTAATCACTCGTAGTATTGTCATGACAAATGTTCGTGTTGTAACTACAAATAGAGTAGCTGCAAATACCACTACAACAAATGTTGTCTTTGCAAATATTATCACAACAAAGATTGAAACCACAAACATCATTGCGACAATTGTCACCGCAAATATTGTGACTGCTAACATAGCTGCTACAAATGTTGTCGACATTGTTGCTACCATCGCGTTATAAATATCATGGCCACAATTGTAATTACTCTTAGTATTGTCTCGACTAATGTACGTGTTGTTACTAGAAACAGAGTAACTACAAATACCACTACAACAAATGTTGTCTTTGCAAATATTATCACTATAAACATTGTAACCACAAATATCATTGTGGTAGTTGTCATTGCAAATATTTTGATTGCAAACATAGCTGCTACAAATATCATCGCTACAAATGTTGTCAACATTGTTGCTTCCATCGCGTAGTAAATAACTTGGCCATATTTCTAATCACTCTTAGTATTGCCACTACAAGTGTCCATGTTGTTACTATAAACGGAGTAGCTGTAGATACCACTACAACAAATGTTGTCGTTGCAAATTTTGTCACTACAAACTTTGCAACCACAAATATCATTGCGGAAATTGTCACCGCCAACATTGTGACGGCTAACATGGCTGCTACAAATATCAATGCTACAAATGTTGTCAACATTGTTGCTACCATCGAGTTCTAAATATCATGGCTACCATTGTAATCACTCTAACTATTGTCGCTACAAATGTCCATGTTGGTACAACAAACAAAGTAGCTACAAATACTACTACAGCAAATGTTGTCGTTGCAAATATTGTCATTACAAACATTGTAACCACCAATATCATTGCAGCAATTGTCAACGCAAATATTGCGACTGCTAACATAGCTGCTACAAATGTTGTCAACATTTTTGCTGCCATCGCGTTGTAAATATCATGGCCACAATTGTAATCACTCGTAGTATTGTCATGACAAATGTACGTGTTGTAACTACAAATAGAGTAGCTGCAAATACCACTACAACAAATGTTGTCTTTGCAAATATTATCACAACAATGATTGAAACCACAAACATCATTGCGACAATTGTCACCGCAAATATTGTGACTGCTAACATAGCTACTACAAATGTTGTCGACATTGTTGCTACCATCGCGTTGTAAATATCATGGCCACAATTGTAATTACTCTTAGTATTGTCTCGACTAATGTACGTGTTGTCACTACAAACAGAGTAGCTACAAATACCACTACAACAAATGTTGTCTTTGCAAATATTATCACTACAAACATTGTAACCACAAATATCATTGTGGCAGTTGTCATTGCAAATATTTTGATTGCAAACATAGCTACTACAAATATCATCGCTACAAATGTTGTCAACATTGTTGCTTCCATCGCGTAGTAAATAACTTGGCCATATTTCTAATCACTCTTAGTATTGCCACTACATGTGTCCATCTTGTTACTATAAACGGAGTAGCTGTAGATACCACTACAACAAATGTTGTCGTTGCAAATTTTATCACTACAAACTTTGCAACCACAAATATCATTGCGGAAATTGTCACCGCAAACATTGTGACGGCTAACATGGCTGCTACAAATATCAATGCTACAAATGTTGTCAACATTGTTGCTACCATCGAGTTGTAAATATCATGGCTACAATTGTAATCACTCTAACTATTGTCGCTACAAATGTCCATGTTGTTACTACAAACAAAGTAGCTACAAATACTACTACAACAAATGTTGTCACTGCAAATATTGTCATTACAAACATTGTAACCACCAATATCATTGAGGCAATTGTCAACGCAAATATTGTGACTGCTAACATAGCTGCTACAAATATCAATGCTACAAATGTTGTCAACATTTTTGCTGCCATCGCGTTGTAAATATCATGGCCACAATTGTAATCACTCGTAGTATTGTCATGACAAATGTACGTGTTGTAACTACAAATAGAGCAGCTGCAAATACCACTACAACAAATGTTGTCTTTGCAAATGTTATCACTACAAAGATTGAAACCACAAATATTATTGCGACAATTGTCACCGCAAATATTGTGACTGCTAACATAGCTGCTACAAATGTTGTCGACATTGTTGCTACCATCGCGTTGTAAATATCATGGCCACAATTGTAATTACTCTTAGTATTGTCTCGACTAATGCACGTGTTGTTACTACAAACAGAGTAGCTACAAATACCACTACAACAAATGTTGTCTTTGCAAATATTATCACTACAAACATTGTAACCACAAATATCATTGTGGCAGTTGTCATTGCAAATATTGTGACTGCAAACATAACTGCTACAAATGTTGTCAACATTGTTGCTACCATCCCATTGTAAATATCATGGCCACAATTGTAATCACTCTTAGTATTGTCACGACAATTGTACGTGTTGTTACTACAAACAAAGTAGCTTTAAATACCACTGCAACAAATCTTATCTTTGCAAATATTATCACTACAAACATTGTAACCACAAATATCATTGTGGTAAATGTCACCGCAAATATTTTGATTGCAATCATAGCTGCTACAAATATCATCGCTACAAATGTTGTCAAAATTGTTGCTATCATCGTGTTGTAAATATCATGGCCACAATTGTAATCACTCTAACTATTGTCACTACAAACTTCCTTGTTCTTGCTGCAAACAAAGTAGCTACAAATACTACTACAAGAAATGTTGTCGTTGCAAATATTGTCACAACAAACATTATAACCACAAATATCGTTGCGGCAAATGTCATCGCAAATATTTCCATTGCAAACATAGCTGCTACAAATATCATTGCTACAAATGTTGTCAACATTGTAGCAAGCATCGCGTTGTAAATATCATGGCCACAATTGTGATCACTCTATGTAATGTCACTACAAATGTGCAGTTTGTTGCTACAAACAAAGTAGCTGTGAATACCACTACATCAAATGTCATCGTTGCAAATATTGTCACTACAAACATTGCAACCACGAACATCATTGCGGCAGTTGTCACCGCAAATATTGTGATTGCAAACATAGCTGCTACAAATATCATCGCTACAAATGTTGTTAACATTGTCACTACCGTCACGCTGTAAATATCATTACCACATTTGTAATCACTCTAAGTATTGTCGCTATAAACGTCCATGTTGTTACTACAAATAAAGTAGCTACAAATACTACTACAACAAATGTTGTCATTGTAAATATTGTCATTACAAACATTGTAACCACCAATATCATTGCAGCAATTGTCAACGCAAATATTGTGACTGCTAACATAGCTGCTACAAATATCAATGCTACAAATGTTGTCAACATTTTTGCTGTCATCGCGTTGTAAATATCATGGCCACAATTGTAATCACTCGTAGTATTGTCATGACAAATATACGTGTTGTTACTACAAACAGAGTAGCTACAAATACCACTACAACAAATGTTGTCTTTGCAAATATTATCACTACAAACATTATAACCACAAATATCATTGTGGTAGTTGTCATTGCAAATATTTTGATTGCAAACATAGCTGCTACAAATATCATCGCTACAAATGTTGTCAACATTGTTACTTCCATCGCGCAGTAAATATCATGGCCACATTTCTAATCACTCTTAGTTTTGTCACTAAAAATGTCTATGTTGTTACTATAAACAGAGTCATTGCAGATACCACTAGAACAAATGTTGTCGTTGCAAATATCGTCGCTACAAACATTGTAACCACAAATATCGTTGCGGCAAATATCGTCGTTACAAATGTTGTCAACATTATTGCTATCATCGCGTTGTAAATATCATGGCCGCAATTGTAATCACTTTAACTTTTGTCGCTACAAACTTCCATGTTGATACTGCAAATAAAGTACCTACAAATACTACTAGAAGAAATGTTGTCGTTGCAAATATTGTCACAACAAACATTGTAACCACAAATATAGTTGCGGCAATTGTCGCCGCAAATACCGCCATTGCAAACATAGCTGCTAAAAATATCATCGCTACAAATGTTGTCAACATTGTAGCTACCATCGCGTTTTAAATATCATGGCCACAATTGTAATCACTCTATGTAATGTCACTACAAATGTGCAGTTTGTTACTACAAACAAAGTACCTGCAAACACCACTACATCAAATGTCGTCGTTGCAAATATTGTCACTACGAACAAGGTAAACACAAATATCATTGCGGCAGTTGTCACCGTAAATACTGTGATTGCAAACATAGCTACTACAAGTATCATCGCCATAAATGTTGTTAACATTGTCGCAACCATCGCGTTGTAAATATCATTGCGACAATTGTTATCACTATAAGTATTGTCGCTATAAACGACCATGTTGTTACTACAAACAAAGTAGCCACAAATACTAGTACAACAAATGTTGTCGTTGCAAATATTGTCACTACAAACATTGTAACCACAAATATCATTACGGCAATGGTCACCGCAAATATTGTGACTGCTAACATAGCAGCTACAAATATCAATGCTACAAATGTTGTCAACATTGTAGCTACCATCGTGTTGTAAATATCATGGCCACAATTGTAATCATTCTTGGTATTGTCACGACAAATGAACCTGTTGTTACTACAAACAGAGTAGCTGCAAATACCACTACAACAAATGTTGTCTTTGCAAATATTATCACTACAAACATTGTAACCACAAATATCATTGTGGCAATTGCCACCGTAAATATTTTGATTGCAAACATAGCTGCTACAAATATCATCGCTACAAATGTTGTCGACATTGTTGCTACCATTGTGCAGTAAATATATTGGCCACATTTCTTATCACTCTTAGTATTGCCACTACAAACGGAGTAGCTGCAGATACCACTACAACAAATGTTATCGTTGCAAATATTGTCACTATAAACATTGTAACCACAAATATCGTTGCGGCAATTGTCACCGCAAATATTGTGATTGCAAACATAGCTGCTACAAATGTTGTCAACATTGTCGCTACCATCGCGTTGTAAATCTCAGTGCCACATTTGTAATCACTCTAAGTATTGTCGCTATAAACGTCCATGTTGTTACTACAAACAAAGTAGCTGCGAATACCACTACATCAAATGTCGTCGTTGCAAATATTGTCACTACAAACATTGTAATGACAAATATCATTGCGACTGTTGTCACCGCAAATATTGTGATTGCAAACATAGCTACTACAAATATCATCGCTATAAATGTTGTTAACATTGTCGCTACCATCGCGTTGTAAATATCATAACCACATTTGTAATCACTCTAGGTATTGTCGCTATAAACGTCCATGTTGTTACTACAAACAAAGTAGCTACAAATACTAATACAACAAATGTTGTTGTTGCAAATATTGTCATTACAAACATTGTAACCACAAATATCATTGCGGCAGTTGTCACCGCAAATATTGTGATTGCAAACATAGCTGCTACAAATATCATCGCTACAAATGTTATTAACATTGTCGCTACCATCGCGTTGTAAATATCATTGCCACATTTGAAATCACTTTAAGTATTGTTGCTATAAACGTCCATGTTGTTACTACAAACAAAGTAGCTACAAAAACTACAACAACAAATGTTGTCATTGCAAATATTATCACCACAAACATTGTAACCGCAAATATCATTGCGGCAATTGTCACCGCAAATATTGTGACTGCTAACATAGCTGCTACATTTTTCAATGCTACAAATGTTATCAACATTGTTGCTACCATCGCGTTGTATTTATCATGGCCACAATTGTAATCACTCTTAGTATTGTCACGACAAATGTACGTGTTGTTACTACAAACAGTGTAGCTGCAAATACCACTACAACAAATGTTGTCTTTCCAAATATTATCACTACAAACATTGTAACCACAAATATCATTGTGGCAATTGTCACCGAAAATATTTTGATTGCAAACATAACTGCTACAAATATCATCGCTACAAATGTTGTCGACATTGTTGCTACCATCGCGCAGTAAATAACTTGGCCATATTTCTAATCACTCTTAGTATTGCCACTACAAATGTCCATGTTGTTACTAGAAACAGAGTAGTTGTAGATACCACTACAACAAATGTTGTCGTTGCAAATATTGTCACTACAAACTTTGTAACTACAAATATTGTAACCACAAATATCGCTGCGGCAGTTGTCATCGCAAATATTCTCATTGCGAACGTAGCAGCTACAAATATCATCGCTATAAATGTTGTCAACATTGTTGCTATCATCGCGTTGTAAATATCATGGCCACAATTGTAATCACTCTAACTATTGTTGCTACAAACTTCCTTGTTGTTACTACAAACAAAGCAGCTACAAATACAACTACAACAAATGTTGTCGTTGCAAATATTGTCACTACATACATTGTAACCACAAATATCATTGCGGCAGTTGTCACTGCAAATATTGTGATTGCAAACATAGCTTCTAAAAATTTGGTCGCTACAAATGTTGTTAACATTGTCGCTACCATCGCGTTGTAAATATCATTGCCACATTTGTAATCACTCTAAGTATTGTCGCTATAAACGTCCATGTTGTTACTACAAACAAAGTAGCTGCAAACACTACTACAACAAATGTTGTCGTTGCAAATATTGTCACTACCAACATTGTGACCACAAATATCATTGTGGAAATTATTACCGCAAATATTTTGATTGCAAACATAGCTGCTACAAATATCATTGCTACAAATGTTGTCGACATTGTTGCCACCATCGCACAGTAAATAACCTGGCCATATTTCTAATCACTCTTAGTATTGCCACTACAGATGTCCATGTTGTTACTACAAACGGAGTAGCTCTAGATACCACTACAACAAATGTTGTCGTTGTAACTATTGCCACTAAAAACTTTGTAACTACAAAAATGGTAACCACAAATATCGTTGCGGCAATTGTCACCGCAAATATTGTCATTGCAAACATAGCGGCTACGAATATCATCGCTACAAATGTTGTCAACATTGTTGCTATCAGCACGTTGTAAATATCGTGGCCACAATTGTAATCACTCTAACTATTGTCGCTACAAACTTCCACGTTGTTACTGCAAACAAAGTAGCTACAAATACTATTACAACAAATGTTGTCGTTGCAAATATTGTCACAACAAACATTGTAACCACAAATATCGTTGCGGCAATTGTCACCATAAATATTGCCATTGCAAACATAGCTGCTACAAATATCATTGCTACAAATGTTGTCAACATTGTAGCTACCATCGCCATGTAAATATCATGGCCACAATTGTAATCACTCTATGTAATGTCACTACAAATGTGCAGTTTGTTACTACAAACAAAGTAGCTACGAATACCACTACATCAAATGTCGTCGTTGCAAATATTTTCACTACAAACATTGTAACCACAAATATCATTGCGGCAGTTGTCACCGCAAATATTGTGATTGCAAATATAGCTGCTACAAATATCATCGCTACAAATGTCGTTAACACTGTCGCTACCATCGCGTTGTAAATATCATTGCCACATTTGTAATCACTCTAAGTATTGTCACTATAAACGTCCATGTTGTTACTACAAACAAAGTCGCTACAAATACTACTACAACAAATGTTGTCGTTGCAAATATTGTCACTACAAACATTGTAACCACAAATATCATTGCGGCAGTCGTCACCGCAAATATTGTGATTGTAAACATAGCTGCTACAAATTTCATCGCTACAAATGTTGTTAACATTGTCGCTACCATCGCGTTCTAAATATCATTGCCACATTTGTAATCACTCTAAGTATTGTTGCTATAGACGTCCATGTTGTTACTACAAACAAAGTAGCTGCAAACACTACTACAACAAATGTTGTCGTTGCAAATATTGTCACTACAAACATTGCGACCACAAATATCATTGTGGCAATTGTCACCGCAAATATTGTGACTGCAAACATAGCTGCTACAAATATCATCGCTACAAATGTTGTTAACATTCTTGCTAACCATCGCATTGTAAATATCATTGCCACATTTGTAATCACTCTAGTATTGTCGCTACTAAAGTCCATGTTGTTACTACAAACAAAGTAGCTAGAAATACTTCTACAACAAATGTTGTCGTTGCAAATATTGTCACTACAAACATTGTAACCACAAATATCGTTGCGGAATTGTCACCAAATATTGTCATTGCAAACATAGCTGCTAAAATATCATCGCTACAAATGTTGTCAACATTGTGCTACATCGCATTGTAAATATCATGGCCACAATTGTAATCACTCTACGTATATCGCTACAAATGTCCATGTTGTTACTACAAACAAAGTAGCTACAAATCTACTACTAACAAATGTTGTCGTTGCAAATATTGTCACTACAAACATTGTAACCACAAATATCGTTGCGGCAATTGTCACCGCAAATATTGTCATTGCAAACATAGCTGCTAAAATATCATCGCTACAAATGTTGTCAACATTGTGCTACCATCGCGTTGTAAATATCATGGCACAATTGTAATCACTCTATGTAATTGTCACTACAAATGTCATGTTGTTACTACAAACAAAGTACTACAAATACTACTACACAAATGTTGTCGTTGCAAATATTGTCACTACAAACATTGTAACCACAAATATCATTGCGGCAATTGTCACCGCAAATATTGTGATTCAAACATGCTGCTACAAATATCATCGCTACAAATGTTGTCAACATTGTAGCTACCATCGCGTTGTAAATATCTTTGGCCACATTTGTAATCACTCTATGTAATGTCACTACAAATGTGCAGTTTGTTACTACAAACAAAGTAACTACAAACACCACTACATCAAATGTCGTAGTTGCAAATATTGTCACTACAAACATTGTAACCAGAAATATCATTGCGGCAGTTGTCACCGCAAATATTGTGATTACAAACATAACTGCTACAAATATCATCGCTACAAATGCTGTTAACAGTGTCGCTACCATCGCGTTGTAAATATCATTGCCACATTTGTAACCACTCTAAGTATTGTCGCTATAAACGTCCATGTTGTTACCACAAACAAAGTAGCTAGAAATACTACTACAACAAATGTTGTCATTGCAAATATTGCCACTACAAACATTGTAACCACAAATATCGTTGCGGTAATTATCACCGTAAATATGTCATTGCAAACGTAGCTGCTAGAAATGTCATCGCTACAAATGTTGTCAACATTATTGCTATCATCGCGTTGTAAATATCATGGCCACAATTGTAATCACTCTAACTATTATCGCTACAAACTTCCATGTTGTTTCTGCAAACAAAGTAGCTACAAATGTTACTATAAGAAATGTTGTCGTTGCAAATGCTGTCACAGCAAACATTGTAACCACAAATATCGTTGCGGCAATTGTCACCACAAATATTGCCATTGCAAACATAGCTGCTAAAAATATCATCGCTACAAATGTTGTCAACAATGTAGCTACAATCGCGTTGTAAATATCATGGCCACAATTGTAATCACTCTACGTAATGTCACTACAAATGTGCAGTTTGTTACTACAAACAAAGTACCTACAAACACCACTACATCAAATGTCGTCGTTGCAAATATTGTCACTTACAAACAATGTAACCACAATTATCATTGCGGCAGTTGTCACCGCAAATATTGTGATTGCAAACATAACTGCTACAAATATCATCGCTACAAATGCTGTTAACATTGTCGCTGCCATCGCGTTGTAAATATCATTGCCACATTTGTAACCACTCTAAGTATTTCACTAGAAACGTCCATGTTGTTACTACAAACAAAGTAGCTAGAAATACTACTACAGCAAATGTTGTCGTTGCAAATATTGTCACAACAAACATTGTAACCACAAATATCATTGCGGCAATTGTCACCGCAAATATTGTGACTGCTAACAAAGCTGCTACAAATATCATCGCTACAAATGTTGTCAACACTATAGCAACCAACGTGTTGTAAAAATCATGGCCATAATTGTAGTCACTCTAAGTAATGTCACTACAAATGTGCAGTTTGTGACTATAAAAAAAGTCGCTGGAAATACTACTGCAACAAATGTTGTCGTTGCAAATATTGTCACTACAAACATTGTAACTAGAAATATCATTACGGCAATTATCATAGCAAATATTGTGATTGCAAACATAGCTGCTACAAATGTTGTTAACATTGTCGCTACCATCGCATTGTAAATATCATTGCCACATTTGTAACCACTAAGTATTGTCGCTATAAACGTCCATGTTGTTACTGCAACAAATGTTGTCATTCCAAATATTGCCACTACAAACATTGTAACCACAAATATCATTGCGGTAATTATCACCATAAATATTGTCATTACAAACGTAGCTGCTAGAAATATCATCGCAACAAATGTTGTCAACATTGTTGCTATCATCGCGTTGTAAATATCAAGGCCACAATTGTAATCACACTAACTATTTTCGCTACAAACTTCCATGTTGTTACTACAAACAAAGTAGCTACAAATGCTACTATAAGAAATGTTGTCGTTGCAAATATTGTCACAGCAAACATTGTGACCACAAATATCGTTGCAGCAATTGTCACCGAAAATATTGCCATTGCAAACATAGCTGCTAAAAATATCATCGCTACAAATGTTGTCAACATTGTAGCTACCATCGCGTTGTAAATATCAAGGCCACAATTGTAATCACTCTACGTAATGTCACTACAAATGTGCAGTTTGTTACTACAAACAAAGTACCTACAAACACCACTACATCAAATGTCGTCGTTGCAAATATTGTCATTACAAACAATGTAACCACAATTATCATTGCGGTAGTTGTCACCGCAAATATTGTGATTGCAAACATAACTGCTACAAATATCATCGCTATAAATGCTATTAACATTGTCGCTACCATCGCGTTGTAAATATCATTGCCACATTTGTAATCACTCTAAGTATTGTCGCTATAAACGTCTATGTTGTTACTACAAACAAAGTAGCTACAAATACTACTACAACAATTGTTGTCGTTGCAAATATTGTCACAACAAACATTGTACCCACAAATTTCATTGCGGCAATTGTCACTGCAAATATTGTGACTGCTAACATAGCTGCTACAAATATCATTGCTACAAATGTTGCCAACATTGTTGCTACCATTGCGTTGTAAATATCATGGCCACAATTGTAATCACTCTTACTTTTGTCACATCAAATGTACGTGTTGTTACTACAAACAGAGTAGCTACAAATACAACTACAACAAATGTCGTTTTTGCAAGTATTATCACTACAATCATTGTAACCACAAATATCATTGTGGCAGTTGTCACAGCAAATATTGTGATTGCAAACATAGCTGCTACAAATATCATCGCTACAAATGTTGTTAACATTGTCGCTACCATCTCATTGTAAATATCATTGCCACATTTGAAACCACTCCAAGTATTGTCGCTATAAACGTCCATGTTGTTACTACAAACAAAGTAGCTAGAAATACTACTACAACAAATGTTGTCATTGCAAATATTGCCACTACAAACATTGTAACCACAAATACCGTTGCGGTAATTATCACCGTAAATATTGTCATTGCAAATGTAGCTGCTAGAAATATCATCGCTACAAATGTTGTCAACATTATTGCTATCATCGCGTTGTAAATATCATGGCCACAATTGTAATCACTCTAACTATTATCGCTACAAACTTCCATGTTCTTACTGCAAACAAAGTAGCTACAAATGCTACTGTAAGAAATGTTGTCGTTGCAAATGTTGTGACAGCAAACATTGTAACCACAAATATCGTTGCGGCAATTGTCACCACAAATATTGCCATTGCAAACATAGCTGCTAAAAATATCATCGCTACAAATATTGTCAACATTGTAGATACCATCGCGTTGTAAATATCATGGCCACAATTGTAATCACTCTATGTAATGTCACTACAAATGTGCAGTTTGTTACTACAAACAAAGTACCTACAAACACCACTACATCAAATGTCGTCGTTGCAAATATTGTCACTACAAACAATGTAACCACAATTATCATTGCTGCAGTCGTCACTGCAAATAATGTGATTGCAAACATTACTGCTACAAATATCATCTCCACAAATGCGGTTAACATTGTCGCTACCATCGCGTTGTAAATATCATTGCCACATTTGTAATCACTCTAAGTATTGTCGCTATAAACGTCCACGATGTTACTACAAACAAAGTAGATACGAATACTACTACAACAATTGTTGTCGTTGCAAATATTGTCACAACAAACATTGTAACCACAAATATCATTGCGGCAATTGTCACTACAAATATTGTGACCGCTAACATAGCTGCTACAAATATCATCGCTACAAATGTTGTCAACATTTTTGCTACCATTGCGTTGTAAATATCATGGCCACAATTGTAATCACTCTTAGTATTGTCACGTCAAATGTACGTGTTGTTACTACAAACAGAGTAGCTACAAATACCACAACAACAAATGTCGTTTTTGCAAATATTATCACTACAATCATTGTAAACACAAATATCATTGCGGCAATTGTCACAACCAATATTGTGATTGCAAACATAGCTGCTACAAATATCATCGCTACAAATGTTGTTAACATTATCGCTACCATCGCGTTGTAAATATCATTGCCACATTTGTAACCACTCTAAGTATTGTCGCTAGAAACGTCCATGTTGTTACTACAAACAAAGTAGCTAGAAATACTACTACAGCAAATGTTGTCGTTGCAAATATTGTCACAACAAACATTGTAACCACAAATATCATTACGGCAATTGTCATCGCAAATATTGTGACTGCTAACATAGCTGCTACAAATATCATCGCTACAAATGTTGTCAACGTTGTAGCAACCATCGCGTTGTAGAAATCATGGCCATAATTGTAGTCACTCTAAGTAATGTCACTACAAATGTGAAGTTTGTTACTACAAACAAAGTCGCTAGAAATACTACTACAACAAATGTTGTCGTTGCAAATATTGTCACTACAAACATTGTAACCACAAATATCATTGCGGCAGTTGTCACAGCAAATATTGTGATTGCAAACATAGCTGCTACAAATATCATCGCTACAAATGTTGTTAACATTGTCGCTACCATCACTTTGTAAATGTCATTGCCACATTTGTAACCAGTCTAAGTATTGTCGCTATAAACGTCCATGTTGTTACTACAAACAAAGTAGCTAGAAATACTACAACAACAAATGTTGTCATTGCAAATATTGCCACTACAAACATTGTAACCACAAATATCGTTGCGGTAATTATCACCGTAAATATTGTCATTGCAAATGTAACTGCTAGAAATATCATCGCTACAAATGTTGTCAACATTGTTGCTATCATCGCGTTGTAAATATCATGGCCACAATTGTAATAACTCTAACTATTATCGCTACAAACTTCCATGTTGTTACTGCAAACAAAGTAGCTACAAATGATACTATAAGAAATGTTGTCGTTGCAAATATTGTCACAGCAAACATTGTAACCACAAATATCGTTGCGACAATTGTCACCGCAAATATTGCCATTGCAAACATAGCTGCTAAAAATATCATCGCTACAAATGTTGTCAACATTGTAGCAACCATCGTGTTGTAAATATCATGGCCATAATTGTAATCACTCTACGTAATGTCACTACAAATGTGCAGTTTGTTACTACAAACAATGTACCTACAAACACCACTACATCAAATGTAGTCATTGCAAATATTGTCACTACAAACATTGTAACCACAAATATCATTGCGGCAGTTGTCACCGCTAATATTGTGATTGCAAACATAACTGCTACAAATATCATCACTACAAATGCTGTTAACATTGTCGCTACCATCGCGTTGTAAATATCATTGCCACATTAGTAATTGCTCTACGTATTGTCGCTATAAACGTCCATGTTGTTACAACAAATAAAGTAGCTACAAATACTACTACAACAATTGTTGTCGTTCCAAATGTTGTCCAAACAAACATTGTAACCACAAATATCTTTGCGGCAATTGTCACTGCAAATATTGTGACTGCTAATATAGCTTCTACAAATATCATTGCTACAAATGTTGTCAACATTGTTGCTACCATTGCGTTGTAAATATCATGGCCACAATTGTAATCACTCTTAGTATTGTCACATCAAATGTACGTGTTGTAAATACAAACAGAGTAGCTACAAATACAACTACAGCAAATGTCGTTTTTGCAAGTATTATCACTACAATTATTGTAACCACAAATATGATTGCGGCAGTTGTCACAGCAAATATTGTTATTACAAACATAGCTGCTACAAATATCATCGCTACAAATGTTGTTAACATTATCACTACCATCGCGTTGTGAATTTCATTGCCACATTTGTAACCACTCTAAGTGTTGTCGCTAGAAACGTCCATGTTGTTACTACCAAAAAGTAGCTAGAAATACTACCACAGCAAATGTTGTCGTTGCAAATATTGTCACAACAAACATTGTAACCACAAATATCATTATGGCAATTGTCTCCGCAAGTATTGTGACTGCTAACATAGCTGCTACAAATATCATCGCTACAAATGATGTCAACATTGTAGCAACCATCGCGTTGTAAAAATCATGGCCATAATTGTGGTCACTCTAAGTAATGTCACTATAAATGTGCAGTTTGTTACTACAAACAAAGTCGCTAGAAATACTACTACAACAAATGTTGTCGTTGCAAATATTGTCACTACAAACATTGTAACCACAAATATCATTGCGGCAGTTGTCACAGCAAATATTGTGATTGGAAACATAGCTGCTACAAATATCATCGCTACACATGTTGTTAACATTGTCACTACCATCGCATTGTAAATATCATTGCCACATTTGTAACCATTCTAAGTATTGTCGCTATGAACGTCCATGTTGTTACTACAAACAAAGTTTCTACAAATACTACTACAACAATTGTTGTCGTTGCAAATATTTTCACAACAAACATTGTAACCACAAATATCATTGCGGCAATTGTCACTGCAAATATTGTGACTGTTAACATAGCTGCTACAAATATCATCGCTACAAATGATGTCAACATTGTAGCTACCATCGCGTGGTAAAAATCATGGCCATAATTGTAGTCACTCTAAGTAATGTTACTACAAATGTGCAGTTTGTTACTACAAACAAAGTAGCTGCAAATGCCACTACAACAAATGTCGTCGTTGCAAATATTTTCACTACAAACATTGTAACCACAAATATCATTGCGGCAGTTGTCACAGCAAATATTGTGATTGCAAACGTAGCTGCTGCAAATATCATCGCTACAAATCTTGTTAACATTATCGCTACCATCGCATTGTAAATATAATTGCCACATTTGTAACCACTGTAAGTATTGTTGCTATAAATGTCCATGTTGTTACTACAAACAAAGTAGCTAGAAATACTACTACAACAAATGTTGTCGTTGCAAATATTGTCACAACAAACATTGTAACCACAAATATTGCCATTGCAAACATAGCTGCTAAAAATATCATCGCTACAAATGTTGTCAACATTGTAGCTATCATCACGCTATAAATATCATGGCCACAATTGTAATCACTCTATGTAATGTCACTACAAATGTGCAGTTTAGTTACTACAAACAAAGTACCTGCAAACACCACTAAATCAAATGTCGTCGTTGCAAATATTGTCACTACAAACATTGTAACCACAAATATCATTGCGGCAGTTGTCACCGTAAATATTGTGATTGCAAACATAACTGCTACAAATATCATCGCTATAAATGTTGTTAACATTGTCGCTACCATCACGTTGTAAATATCATTGCCACATTTGTAATCATTCTAAGTATTATCGCTATAAATAGCCCTGTTGTTACTACAAACAAAGTTGCTACAAATACTACTACAAAAATTGTTGTCGTTGGAAATATTGTCACAAAAAACATTGTAATCACAAATATCATTGCAGCAATTCTCTCCGCAAATATTGTGACTGCTAACATAGCTGCTACAAATATCATCGCTACAAATGTTGTCAACATTTTTGCTACCATTGCGTTGTAAATATCATGGCCACAATTGTAATCACTCTTAGTATTGTCACGTCAAATGTACGTGTTGTTACAACAAACAAAGTAGCTACAAATACCACAACAACAAATGTCGTTTTTGCAAATATTATCACTACAAACATTGTAACCACAAATATCATTTTGGAAATTGTCACCGCAAATATTTTGATTGCAAACGTAGCTGCTACAAATATCATCGCTGTAAATGTTGTCAACATTGTTGCTACCATCGCGCAATAAATATCATGGCCACATTTCTAATCACTCTTAGTATTGTCACCACAAATGTCCATGTTGTTCCTACAAACAGAGTAGCTGCAAATACCACTACAATAAATGTTGTCGTTGCAAATATTGTCACTACAAACATTGTAACCACAAATATCGTTGCGGCAATTGTCATCGCAAATATTGTTATTGCAAACATAGCTGCTACAAATATCATCGCTACAAATGTTGTCAACATTGTTGCTATCATCGCGTTGTAAATATCATGGCCACAATTGTAACCACTCTAAGTAGTGTCACCTCAAATGTGCAGTTTGTTACTACAAAAAAGTAGCTGCGAATACCACTACAACAAATGTTGTCGTTGAAAATATTGTCACAACAAACATTTTAACCACAAATATCATTGTGGCAATTGTCACCGCAAATATTTTGATTGCAAACATAGCTGCTACAATATCATTGCTACAAATGATGTCAACATTGTTCCTACCATCACGCTGTAAATATCATGGCCATAATTGTAATGACTCTTGGTATTGTCACAACAAATGTACGTGTTGTTACTACAAACAGAGTAGCTGCAAATACCACTACAACAAATGTTGTCTTTGCTAATATTGTCACTGCAAACATTGTAGCCACAAATATCATTGTGGCAATTTCCACCGCAAATATTGTGATTGCAAAAATGGTTGCTACAAATATCATCGCTACAAATGTTGTCAACATTGATGCTACCATTGCGTTGTAAATATCATGGCCAGAATTGTAATCACTCTATGTATTGTCACTACAAATGTAAATGTTGTTACTGGAAAAAAAGTAGCCTGAAATACCAGTACAATAGATGTTGTCGTTGCAAAGTTTGTCACTACAAACATTGTAACCACAAATATCATTACGGCAATTGTCACCGCAAATCTTGTCATTGCAAACATAGCCACTGCAAATATCATCGCTACAAATGTTGTCAACATTGTTGCTATGATCGCGTTGTAAATATCATGGCCACAATTGTAATAACTCTATGTACTGCGACTAAAAATCTCAATGTCGTTACTCCAAAATAGTAGCCGGAAAAACCAGTACAACAAATGTTGTCGTTGCAAATATTGACACTACAAACATTGTACCAACAAATATCATTGCGGCCATTGCCACCATAAATATTGTCGTTGCATACATAGCGGCTACAATTATCATCTCTACAAATGTTGTTGACATTCTTGTTGCTGTCGCGTTGTAAGTATCATCGCCACAATTGTAATCACTCTAAGTATTGTCACTACAAATGTCCATGTCCTTACTCAAAAAACGTAGCTGCAAATACCATAACAACGAATGTTGTCGTTATAAATATTGTCACTACAAACATTGTAACCACAAATATCAACGCGGCAATTGTCACCACAAATATTGTCATTGTAAACATTGCTGCTACAAATATCATCGCTGTAAATGTTGTCAACATTATTGCTACCAACACGATGTAAATATCATGGCCACAATTGTAATCACTCTATGTATTGTCGCTACAAATGTCCATATTGTCACTACAAACAATCTTGCTGCAAATCGTACTAGAACAAATGTTGTCGTTGAAAATACTGTCACTACAAACATTGTAACCACAAATATCATTGTGGCAATTGTCACCACAAATATTGTCATTGCAACCATAGCTGCTAGAAATATCATTGCTATAAATGTTGTCAACATTGTTTCTACCAACGCATTGTAGATATCATGGCCACATTTGTAATCACTTTAAGTATTGTAACTACAAATATCCATATTGTCACTACACAAAGAGTTGCTACAAATACTACTAGAACAAATGTTGTCATTGCAAATCTTGTCACTACAAACATTGTAACCACAAATATCGTTGCGGCAATTGTCACCACAAATATTGTCATTGCAACCATAGCTGCTAGAAATATCATTGCTACAAATGTTGTCAACATTGTTGCTACCATCGCGTTGTAAATATCATGGCCACATTTGTAATCACTCTAAGTATTGTCACTGTAAATGTCTATATTGTCACTACAAACAAAGTTGCCACAAATACTATTATAACAAATGTTGTCGTTGTAAATATAGTCACTACAATCATTATAACCACAAATATCATTGCGGCAATTGTGACTGCAGACATAGATGCTACAAATGTTGTCAACATTGTTGCTACCATCGCGTTGTAAATATCATGGCCACAATTGTAATCACTCTTAGTATTGTCATGACAAATGTAGAAGTTGTTACCACAAACATAGTAGCTGCAAATACCACTACAATAAATGTTTTCTTTGCAAATATTGTCACTACAAACATTGTAACCACAAATATCATTGCGGCAATTGTCACCGCAAATATTGTGATGGCAAGCATAGCTGCTACAAATATCATCGTTACAAATGTTGTCAACATTGTTGCTACCATTGCGTTGTAAATATCATGGCCACATTTGTAATCACTCTAAGTATTGTCACTACTAATGTCCCTGTCGTTACATAAACAAAGTAGCTGCAAATATCACTACAACAAATGTTGTCGTTGCAAATATTGTCACCATAAACATTGTAACCACAAATATAATTCCAGCAATTGTCACCGCAAATATTGTGATTGCAACTATAGCTACTACAAATGTCATTGCTACAAATGTTGTTAACATTGTTGCTAGCATCGCGTTGTAAATATCATTGCCACAGTTGTAATCACTCTAAGTGCTGTCGCTACAAACGTCCATGTTGTTACTGCAAATAAAGTAGCACTGAATACCAGTACAACAAATGTTGTCATTGCAAATATTGTCACAACAAACATTGTAACCACAAATAACATTGTGGCAATTGCCACCGCAAATATTATTATTGCAAACATAGCTGCCTCAAATATCAATGCTACAAATGTTGTCAACCTTATTGCTACCATCGTGTTGTAAATATCATGGCCACAATTATAATCACTCATAGTATTGTCATTACAAATGTCCTTGTTGTTACTATAAAAAACGTAGCTGCAAATACCACTACAACAAATGTTGTCGTTGCAAATATTATCACTACAAACATTGTAACCACAAATATCATTGTGGCAATTGTCACCGCAAATATTATCATTGCCAACATAGCTGCTACAAATATCATCGCTACAAATGTTGTCAACATTGTTGCTACCATCGCGTTGTAAATATCATGGCCACATTTCTGATCACTCTTAGTATTGTCAGTACAAATGTCCATGTTGTTACTACAAACAGAGTAGCTGCAAATACCACTACAACAAATGTTGTCGTTGCAAATTTTGTCACTACAAACATTGTAACCACAAATATCATTGCGGCAGTTGTCACCGCAAATATTGTGATTGCAAACATAGTTGCTACAAATATCAAAGCTACAAATGTTGTCAACATTGTTGCTAACATCGCGTTGTACATATCATGGCCACAATTGTAATCACTCTTAGTAGTGTCACTACAAATGTCCAAATTGTTACTACAAAAAAAGTAGTTGCAAATACCACTAAAGCAAATGTTGTCGTTGCAAATATTGTCACTACAAACATTGTACCCACAAATATCATTGCGGCAATTGTCACCGCAAATATTGTCATTGTAAACATAGCTGCTACAAATATCATCACTACAAATGTTGTCAACATTGTTGCTATCGTCGTGTTGTAAATATCAAGGCCACAATTGTAATCACTCTTAGTATTGTCACTACAAATGTCCCTGTTGTTACTACAAAAAAAGTAGCTGCAAATGCCACAATAACAAATGTTATCGTTGCAAATATTGTCACTACAAACATTGTAACCACAAATATCATTGCGGCAATTGTCACCGCAAATATTTTCATTGCAAACATAGCTGCTACAAATATCATCGCTATAAATGTTGTCAACATTGTTGCTATCATCGTGTCATAAATATCATGGCCACAATTGTAATGACTCTATGTATTGTCACTACAAATGTCAATGTCGTTACTCAACAAAAGTAGCCGCAAATACCAATACTATAGATGTTCTCGTTGCAAATATTGTCACTACAAACATTGTAACCACAAATATTATTGCGGCAATTGTCACCGCAAATATTGTCATTGCAAACATAGCGGCTGCAAATATCATCGCTATAATTGTTGTCAACGTTGTTGCTACCATCGTGTTGTAAATATCATTGCCACAATTGTAATCACTCTATGTATTGTCGCTACAAACGTCCATGTTGTTACTGCAAACAAAGTTGCTACAAATACCAATACAAAAAATGTTGTCGTTGCAAATATTGTCACAACAAACATTGTAACCACAAATATCATTGTGGCAATTGCCACCGCAAATATTGTGATTGCAAACATAGTTGCTACAAATATCATCGCTACAAATGTTGTCAACGTTGATGCTACCATCGCGTTGTAAATGTCATGGCCACAATTGTAATCACTCTAAGTATTGTCACTACAAATGTAAATGTCGTTACTGGAAAAAAAGTATTCGCAAATACCAGTACAATAGATGTTGTCGTTGCAAATTTTGTCACTACAAACATTGTAACCACAAATATCATTGCGGCAATTGTCACCGCAAATCTTGACATTACAAACATAGCTACAACAAATATCATCGCTACAAATGTTGTCAACATTGTTGCTACGATCGCGTTGTAAATATCATGGCCACAATTGTAATCACTCTAAGTATTGTGACTAAAAATCTCAATGTCGTTACTCCAAAATAGTCACCGCAAATACCAGTACGATAAATGTTGTCATTGCAAATATTGACACTATAAACATTGTACTAACAAATATCATTGCGGCAATTGCCATCATAAATATTGTCGTTGCTTACATAGCTGCTACAATTATCATCTCTACAAATGTTGTCGACATTCTTGCTGCCGTCGCGTTGTAAGTATCATCGCCACAATTGTAATCACTCTAAGTATTGTCACTACAAATGTCCATGTCGTTACTCAAAAAACGTAGCTGCAAATACCATAACAACGAATGTTGTTGTTATAAATATGGTCACTACAAACATTGTAACCACAAATATCAATGCGGCAATTGTCACCACAAATATTTTCATTGCAAACATAGTTGCTACAAATATCATCGCCGCAAATGTTGTCAACATTGTTGCTACCAACATGTTGTAAATACCATGGCCACAATTGTAATGACTCTATGTATTGTCTCTACAAATGTCCATATTGTCACTACAAACAAAGTTGCTACAAACAGTACTAGAACAAATGTTGTCGTTGCAAATATTGTCACTACAAACATTGTAACCACAAATATCATTGCGGCAATTGTCACCACAAATATTGTCATTGCAAACATAGCTGCTAGAAATATCATTACTACAAATGTTGTCAACATTGTTGCTACCATCGCGTTGTAAATATCATGGCCACATTTGTAATCACTTTAAGTATTATCACTACAAATGTCCATATTGTCACTACAAACAAAGTTGCTACAAATACAACTAGAACAAATGTTGTCGTTGCAAATGTTGTCACTACAATCATTGTATCCACAAATATCATTGCGGCAATTATGACCGCAAATATTGTGACTGCAAACATAGCTGCTAGAAATATCATTGCTACAAATGTTGTCAACATTGTTCCTACCATCGCGTTGTAAATATCATGGCCACATTTGTAATCACTCTAAGTATTGTCACTACAAATGTCCATATTGTCACTACAAACAAAGTTGCCACAAATACTACTAGAACAAATGTTGTCCTTGCAAATATAGTCACTACAATCATTGTAGCCACAAATATCATTCCGGCAATTGTGACCGCAAATATTGTGACTGCAAACATAGATGCTACAAATATTAATGCTACAAATGTTGTCAACATTGTTGCTACCATCGCGTTGTAAATATCAGGGGCACAATTGTAATCACTCTTAGTATTGTCACGACAAATGTACGTGTTGTTACTACAAACAGAGTAGCTGTAAATACCACTACAACAAATGTTGTCTTTGCAAATATTGTCACTACAAACATTGTAACCACAAATATCATTGCGGCAATTTTCACCGCAAATATTGTGATTGCAAGCATAGCTGCTACAAATATCAATGTTACAAATGTTGTCAACATTGTTGCTACCATCGCGTAGTAAATCATGGCCACAATTGTGATCACTCTAAGTATTGTCACTACTAATGTCCATGTCGTTACACAAACAAAGTAGCCGCAAATACCACTACAACAAATGTTGTCGTTGCTAACATTGTTACCATAAACATTGTAACCATAAATATAATTGATGCAATTGTCACCGCAAATATTGTGATTGCAAACATAGCTGCTACAAATGTCATCGCTACAAATGTTGTTAACATTATTGCTAGCATCGCGTTGTAAATATCATTGCCACAATTGTAATCACCCTAAGTGTTGTCGCTACAAACGTCCATGTTGTCACTGCAAACAACGTAGCTACAAAAACCAGTACAACAAATGTTATCATTGCAAATATTGTCACAACAAACATTGTAACCACAAATATCATTGTGGCAATTGCCACCGCAAATATTGTGATTGCAAACATAGTTGCCTCAAATATCAATGCTTCAAATGTTGTCAACATTTTTGCTACCATCGTGTTGTAAATATCGTGGCCACAATTGTAATCACTCTTAGTATTGTCACTATAAATGTCCTTGTTGTTACTATAAAAAAAGTAGCTACAAATACAACTACAACAAATGTTGTCGTTGCAAATATTATCACTACAAACATTGTAACCACAAATATCATTGTGGCAATTGCCACCGCAAATATTGTGATTGCAAACATAGTTGCCTCAAATATCAATGCTTCAAATGTTGTCAACAATATTGCTACCATCGTGTTGTAAATATCGTGGCCACAATTGTAATCGCTCTTAGTATTGTTACTACAAATGTCCATGTTGTTACTACAAATAGAGTAGCTGCAAATACCACTACAACAAATGTTGTCGTTGCAAATTTTGTCACTACAAACATTGTAACCACAAATATCATTGCGGCAATTGTCACCGCAAATATTGTGATTGCAAGCATAGTTGCTACAAATATCAACGCTACAAATATTGTCAACATTGTTGCTACCATCGCATTGTAAATATCATTGCCACAGTTGTAATCACTCTTAGTATTGTCCCTACAAATGTCCAAATTGTTACTACAAAAAAAGTAGCTGCAAATACCACTACAGCGAATGTTGTCGTTGCAAATATTGTCACTACAAACATTGTAACCACAAATATCATTGTGGCAATTGTCACCGCAAATATTGTCATTGCAAACATAGCTGCTACAAATATCATCGCTATAAATGTTGTCAACATTGTTGCTATCATTATGTTGTAAATATCATGGCCACAATTGTAATGACTCTATGTATTGTCACTACAAATGTCAATGTCGTTACTCAAAAAAAGTAGCCGCAAATACCAGTACTATAGATGTTCTCATTGCAAATATTGTCAGTACAAACATTGTAACCACAAATATTATTGTGGCAATTGTCACCGCAAATATTGTCATTGCAAACATAGCTGCTACAAATATCATCGCTACAATTATTGTCAACGTTATTGCTACCATCATGTTGTAAATATCATTGTCACAATTGTAATCACTCTAAGTATTGTCGCTACAAACGTCGATGTTGTTACTACAAACAAAGTAGCTACAAATACCAGGACAACAAATGTTGTCGTTGCAAATATTGTCACTATAAACATTGTAACCCCAAATACCATTGCGGCAATTGTCACCGCAAATATTATCATTGCAAACATAGCTGCCACAAATATCATCGCTATAAATGTTGTCAACATTGTTGCTATCATTATGTTGTAAATATCATGGCCACAATTGTAATGACTCTATGTATTGTCCCTACAAATGTCAATGTCGTTACTAAAAAAAAGTAGCTGCAAATACCGGTACTATAGATGTTCTCGTTGCAAATATTATCACTACAAACATTGTAACCACAAATATTATTGCGGCAATTGTCACCGCAAATATTGTCATTGCAAACATAGCTGCTACAAATATCATCGCTACAACTGTTGTCAACGTTATTGCTACCATCGTGTTGTAAATATCATTGTCACAATTGTAATCACTCTAAGTATTGTCGCTACAAACGTCGATGTTGTTACTACAAACAAAGTAGCTACAAATACCAGGACAACAAATGTTGTCGTTGCAAATATTGTCACTATAAAAATTGTAACCACAAATATCATTGTGGCAATTGTCATTGCAAACATTGCTGCTACAAATATCATCACAATAAATGATGTCAACATTGTTGCTACCATCGCGTTGTAAATATCTTGGCCACAATTGTAATCACTCTAAGTAATGTCACTACAAATGTGTAGATTGTTACTACAAACAAAGTTGCTGCAAATACCACTACAATAAATGTCGTCGTAACAAAGATTGTCACTACAAACATTGTAACCACAAATATCATTGTTGCAATTGTCACCGCAAATATTGTGATTGCAAACATAGCTGCCACAAATATCATCGTTACAAATGTTATCAACATTGTTGCTACCATCACATTGTAAATATCATGGCCACAATTGTAATCACTCTAAGTATTGTCGCTACAAACGACTATGTTGTTACTATAAACAGAGTAGCTACAAATATTACTTCAACAAATGTTGTCGTTGAAAATATTGTCACTACAAACATTGTAACCACAAATATCATTGCGGCAATTGTCACCGCAAATATTGTGATTGCAAACATTGGGCTACAAATATCAGCGCAGTAAATGTTGTCAACATTGTTCCTACCATCGCTTGGTGAATATCATGGCCACAATTGTAATCACTCTTAGTATTGTCACTACAAATGTCCATGTTGTTACTACAAACAAAGTAGCAGCAAATACCACTACATCAAGTGTTGTCGTTGCAAATATTATAACTACAAACATTATAACCTCAAATATCATTACAGCAATTGTCATCGCAAATATTGTCATTGCAAACATGGCTGCTACAAATATCATTGCTACAAATGTTGTCAACAATGTTGTTACCATCTCGTTGTAAATGTCATGGCCACAATTGTAATCACTCTAAGTATTGTCGCTATAAACATCCATATTGTTACTGCAAACAAGTTGGCTACAAATACTACAACAACAAATGTTGTCGTTGCAAATATTGTCATTACAGACATTGTAACCACAAATATCATTACGGCAATTGTTACTACAAATATTGTCGTTGCAAACATAGTTGCTACAAATATCATAGCTACAATTGTTACCGACGTTGTTGCTATCATCGCGTTGTAAATATCATGGCTACAATTGTAATCACTCTAGGTATTGTCACCACAAATGTCCATATTGTTACTACAAACAAAGTAGTGGTAAATACCGTTATAACCAATGTTGTCATTGCAAATATTGTCACTACAAACAATGTAACTACAAATATCATTGCGGCAATTGTCACCGCAAATATTATGATTGCAAACATAGCTGCTACAAATATCATCGCTACAAATTTTCTGAACATTGTTGCTATGATCGCGTTGTAAATATCATGGCCACAAATTTTCTGAACATTGTTGCTATCATCGCTACAAATGTTGTTAACATTGTTGCTACCATTGCGTTGTAAATATCGTCGCAACAATTCTAATCACTCGAAGTATTGTCGCTACAAACCTCTATGTTGTTACTACAAACAAAGTAGCTACAAATACTACTACAACAAATGTTATCGTTGCAAATATTGTCACTACAAACATTATAACCACAAATATCATAGCCGCAATTGTCACCGCAAATATTGTGATTGCAAACAAAGCTGCAACAAATATCATGACTACAAATGTTGTCAACATTGTTGCTACCATCACGTTGTAAATTACATGGCCACAATTGTAATCACTCTAAGTATGGTCACTACTAATGTCTATGTCGTCGCACAAACATGGTAGCCACAAATACCAGTACAACAAATGTTGTCGTTGCAAATTTGTCACTATAAACATTGTAACCACAAATATCATTGTGGCAATTGTAACCGCAAATATTGAGATTGCAAAGATAGCTGCTACAAATATCATCCCTACAAATGTTGTCAACATTGTTGCTACCATCGCGTTATAAATATTATTGGCACAATTGTAATCACTCTAAGTATTATCACTACCAATGTCCATGTCGTTACTTAAACAATGTAGCTGCAAATACCAGTACACCAAATGTTGTTGTTGTAAATATTGTCACTACAAACATTGTTACCTCAAATATCATTGTGGCAATTGTGACTACAAGTATTGTGATTGCAAACATAGCTGCTGTAAATATCATCGCTACAAAAGTTGTCAACATTGTTGCTACCATCGCGCTGTAAATATCATGGCCACAATTGTAATTACTCTAAGTATTGTCACTACAAATGTCCATGTCGTTACTCAAACAATGTACTCGCAAATACCGCTGCAATAAATGTTGTCATTGTAAATATTGTCACTATAAACATTGTAACCACAAATATCAATGTGGCTATTGTAACCACAAATATTGTGATTGCAAACATAGCCGCTACAAATATCATCTCTACAAATGTTGTCAACATTGTTGCTACCATCGCGTTATAAATATTACGGCCACAATTGTAATCACTCTATGTATTGTCACAACAAATATCCATGCCGTTACTCAAAAAAAGTAGCCGTAAATATCAGTACAACAAACGTTGTCGTTCCAAATATTGTCACTACAAACAATGTAACCACAAATATCATTCTGGTAATTGTCATCGCAAATATTGTGATTACAAACATAGCTGCTACAAATATCATCGCTGTAAATGTTGTCAATAGTCTTGCTACCATCGCGTTGTAAATATCATAGCCACAATTGTAATCACTCTAAGTATTCTCACTACAAATGATACGAACCACGCCAACCCGTGACGAAACCCAATACCAATACGTTCAGAAATTCGTTGCCTAAGACGCCCAAACACCTAAAGTGGAAACTGCGACCCATTGTCTATAAGCGAGACAAGAACCTTGGTATAAAAATGATGATGCCACAATCGGGATGGAAGACCGATTGATAAGTCGGGATGAATGCCACGGAAAGCAATCCGATAAGTTCGATTTAGTTCTTGAAGAACCAAGAGAGGTGCCTCTCAAAAGTGTTTAATGTTCAAAGATGTTTTAATCTTTAATGTTCTAAACCCTAGGAGCTTTTATACTAATGTTACAATTCGTGTAAAATAAGTCCAAAATGACGTAGTTTAGTTAAGTGGCATAAAAACGCGAAACAGAACAAGCTGGCCGACAGGGGATATACGGCCGTGTACTTTTCTATGCAACTTCTGGCAACATACACGCCCGTGTACTTTGGCCGTATATCTTTCTGTGGATTGCTTGACTCCATACACGGCCGTGCCTTGAAAATACACACCCTCTTAAACCCGTGTCCAGTGTGACTTATATAAGAGCAAGGGTCTTCCCATGGTTGTTCCAATCCGTTCCAACTTCATGATTGCCCCAATCCTTCCCGGCTTCATGGACATCCTTTATCAACCCGTTAAGTGCTTCCTTGAGTCGTTTCGCTCGACTTCTTGTGATCGGTCCAGGCGGCACTTCAAGAGGATCCACATTCCTTCTTCCAACTTGACTCTCATCATGGATCTCATCATTCCCCTCCTCTTGAAATGGATTTGTCCTCAAATCATCACCTACATCAAAAGGACTCATATCAGTAACATTAAATGTGGCACTTACTTGATACTCACCAGGCAAATCTATCTTATATGCATTGTCGTTAATGCACTCAAGAACTTGAAATGGTCCATCGCCTTTAAGAAGTAGTTTAGATCGACGCTGCACAGGAAACCGCTCTTTATGCATGTGAACCCAAACCTAATCTCCAGGTTTAAAAACAGCTTGTCGACGACCCTTGTTGGCTTGTTTCACATACTGCTCTATTTGTCGTTCAATGTTCAGCCTTGTCACGAAATCTGCCTTAGAATTAGCTTCAAAACTCACAAACTTGTTAGGTTGCAATGGCAATAAATAAATAGTAACCAATGGGTTAAAACCACACACAATCTCAAATGGTGAACAATGGATAATGCTATTTAAAGCCCTATTACATGCAAACTCCACAAATCGTAGACAATCCTTCCAAGTCCTAATGTTCTTCTCTATGATTGCCCCTAACAATTGAATTAAAGTCTTGTTAACCACATCAATTTGCCCATCAATTTGTGGGTGACAGATAGTTGAAAACATCCATTTAGTTCCCAACGTTTTGCACAATACTCTCCAAAAATGACTCAAAAATTTCTCATCTCGATCACTAACAATGCTTCTAGGTATACCATGCGGACACACTACCTTTTTAAAGAACAAATCAACAATGTGTATAGCATCATCAGTTTTATGACGACGAAAGAAATGAACCATTTTAGCAATCCTATCCACAACCACAAAAATAGAATCTCGACCATGCCTAGGCCTAAATAATCCTAACACAAAATATATGGACATGTCTATCCAAGGCTCATGAGGAATGACACTATACTCATATAACCAATCTAAGAAGTCATCTAAGCAAGGAATAGTATGACGATACTTTACCGTGATGTTGTTGCTGGCGCGGCAGTCAACACGCATTCTCCATGATCCATCCTTCTTAGGCACCAAAATCACAGGCACTACACATGGACTCATGCCTTCTCTCACGTATCCCTTCTCCATTAATTCATCAAATGGCCTTTGGAGTTCCTTCAGAAAGACATTTTCAAAGTCCTGCACAAGAGACACAACCACACTAGGCAAAGAGTTAGATAAGTCGTTAGTAGTCAAACATGTTTCCTTAAAAACCAGCAACAACATAGGTTGCCTCATCACTAACGCTCTCCTTACTACACTCGCTCTTGCCACACAACTCTCTTTTTGCAAGGCTGCCCTCTCCTTTTCACTCACCACCAAAGTTGATTCCCCTTCAACTTGTCCTCTCATACTCTTTCCAGCCTTCCTCCCCTTTTCCTTTGCATCTTGACTTTTATATTCCTTTTTCTTCTCATTGTCTTTTGCACTCTCACTCTCACTCTCACTTTGCTTTTCACTCACCTTATGTTTTGCAAAAGACTGTTATAGCTGCAACTAGTCCTCATACACCTTTTTAGGTGTTAATGGTTTAAGATTAAAGCTTTTCCCTTGGTGAACAAGCGTATACTTGTTAGAAAAGCCATCATGAACAACCTTCCTATCAAATTGCCGTGGCCTCCCCAACAACACATGACATGCTTGCATTGGCAGTACATCGCATAACACCTCATCCTCATACCTACCAATGCGAAAACCAATCAAGGCTTGCCTACTTACTTTAGTCTCACCACTATCATTCAACCACTGCAATTTATATGGACTAGGGTGTCTAACAGTTTTGAGCCCCAGCCTCTCAACAATAAAATTGCTCACTACATTGGTGCAACTTCCCCCATTAATAATCAAACTACAAATGTGATCTCCTATATAACATCTAGTATGAAATATATTCTCCCTTTGCACCTCCTCTTCTTCTTTCACCTGCACATTCAAAGCTCTCTTCACTACTGCCACTAGCCTTCCCATTACAGGCTCCTCATCATCACTAGCATCCTCTAATGGAGGCATATCCTCTTCTTCACTATCCCCCTCAGTCTCATACTCCCCATCATCACGCAAAATCATCACACACCTATTTGGAAATTGACTAGCAATATAGCCTCTACCTTAACATTTAAAACATCTAATGTCACGATTTCTAGAAGTAGAAGAATCAGGGTTACCTTGGTTACCAGGAGTAGAACCCGCTTATCTCAGCTCCCCTTTTGGTTTGGTGGGTAAAGGCTTTTCCTCTTTCTTCCATTGATTAGTCTTCCAAGTGGATGAACCACTACCCTGTTGCAACCGTGCATTACTACTACCTCTCCTCTTGTGTTGGTTCTCAACTTTTATAGCCATGTGGACCATATCCTCCAATTCTACATAATGCTGCAATTCAACAACATTTTGAATTTCTCTATTCAACCCAGCAAGAAATCTAGCCATTGTAGCCTCTCTATCCTCCTCTACATTTGCCCTAATCATAGTGACTTCTATCTCCTTGAAATACTCATCTACACTTCTGCTTCCCTACCTCAGAGTTTGCAACTTGTTGTGCAATTCACGATAGTAATACGCAGGTACAAACCGCTTCTTCATCACTCTTTTCATCTCTTCCCAAGACTCAATAGGTGGCTCGCCACTCCTTCTTCTATTCAACATTAATTGATCCCACCACACTATAGCATAATCCGAAAACTCAATGACAGCAAGTTTTACTTTCTTTCTCCCACTATAGTTATGACAATCAAACACCATCTCTACCTTTTTCTCCCACTCTAAGTACGCCTTGGGATCATTCTTCCCTTGGAAAGGAGGAATCTTCATCTTTATGCTACTCAATTGATCATCCTCTCTATTCCTATCTCCTCTATCTTGCCAATCTCTAGTCACTCTGTTCCGACCACTATAACCTCTATAACTCTCAACAGAAGGCTCATCAAAGTCATCATCCGTCAGTTCATCTCCACCCCTCGGTACTCTCCTAGAACGACTCTCCCTCTTACGCCCTTGGAATACGTTTGTGGATTGCTCTAGTCTTTGCTCTACCGTCTCATGAATTTGTTCCATTCCCTCTTGGAACATCCTCTTCATTTCTCCCCTCAACGCCTCAATTACTAACCTAGCATCAAACCTTCGCCTCTCACCTTCAGGAGAATGTTGTCTCGACATAGTCCCTGCAGAAAAGAATAGTACTAACAAAAATATATATATAATTAAACTTCACGATACACTCCCTTACGTGTTTTGCTCAAATGATGATATCACGCAGTCACTCGTGTATTCTCACAAATAATGATGATATCAACTCGCCAATTTCCTCTTCTCAATTCTCTTGGAACTAACCCGAACTATACCAATTTCCTTCCGTAGAATTCAAAACAACTCTAGGGTTCGCAAATTTTCCTCTATTTTTCTATCCGATTTTTTTTTTTGTTTTGTCTTGGTTGTTGCTCTTGATCACGTTTTTCTCTTCTTTTCTTTTCCTTCTTTTTTTTTTGTCGTGATTTTTACTCTTTTTTTTTTTTAACAATCAACTAGTAAATACTACACTATCAAAAGACAATTAATATTGCGGAATTGAATGCTAACAATGGATATGAACGATTGGAGTTAGGGTTTTTGATATTACCTTCCTCAATCGAACTTGATGTTTTGACAAACCTAAGCTCTGATACGAACCACGCCAACCTGTGACGAAACCCAATACCAATACGTTAGGAAATTCGTTGCCGAAGATGCCCAAACACCTAAAGTGGAAACCGCGACCCGTTGTCTATAAGCGAGACAAGAACTTTGGTATAAAAATGATGACGCCACAATCGGGATGGAAGACCGATTCATAAGTCGGGATGAACGCCACGAAAATCAATCTGATAAGTTCGATTTAGTTCTTGAAGAACCAAGAGAGGTGCCTCTCAAAAGTGTTTAATGTTCAAAGATGTTTTAATCTTTAATGTTCTAAACCCTAGGAGCTTTTATACTAGGGTTACAATTCGTGTAAAACAAGTCCAGGACGACGTAGTTTAGTTAAGTGGCATAAAAACGCGAAACAGAACAAGCTAGCCGACAGGGGATACACGGTCGTGTACACGTCCGTGTACTTTGGCCGTGTACTTTTCTGTGCAACTTCTGGCAACATACACGCCCGTGTACTTTGGCCATGTATCTTTCTGTGCAACTTCTGGCAACATACAAGCCCGTGTACTTTGGCCGTGTATCTTTCTGTGGATTTGCTTGACTCCATACACGGCCGTGCCTTGAAAATACATGCCCCCTTCAACCCGTGTCGGTGTGACTTGTATAAGAGCAAGGGTCTTCCCATGGTTGTTCCAATCCGTTCCAACTTCATGATTGCCCCAATCCTTCTCGGCTTCATGGACATCCTTTATCAACCAGTTAAGTGCTTCCTTGAGTTGTTTCGCTTGACTTCTTGTGATCGGTCCAGGCGGCACTTCAAGAGGATCCACATTCCTTCTTCCAGCTTGACTCTCATCATGGATCTCATCAACAAATGACTATGACGTTACACAATCAAAGTAGCTCAATTACCACTACAACGAATGTTGTGATTACAAATATTGATGAGATCCATGATGAGAGCCAAGCCGGAAGAAGAAATGTGGATCCTCTTGAAGTGCAACCTGGACCGATCACAAGGAATCGAGCAAAACGATTCAAGGAAGCACTTAACGGGTTAATAAAGGTTATCCATGAAGCCGGAAAGGATTGGAGCAATCATGAAGTTGGAACGGATTGGAACAACCATGGGAAGACCCTTGCCTTTGTACAAGTTATACTGGACACGGGTTGAAGAGGGCGTGTACTTTCAAGGGATGGCCGTGTTGGAGTCAAGAAAATCCACTGAAAGATACATGGCTAAAGTACACGGGCGTGTATGTTGCCAAAAGTTGCACAGAAAGATACACGGGCGTGTATGTTTTTAGAAGTTGCACAGAAAGGTACACGGCCAAAGTACACGGGCGTGTACACGGCCGTGTATCCCCTGCCGGCCAGCTTGTTCTGTTTCGTGTTTTTACGAAACTTATCTAAACTACGTCGTTTTAGACTTGTTTTTCACGAATTGTAACCCTAGTATAAAAGCTCTTAGGGTTTAGAACAACAAGTTTTAGACATCTTTGAACATTAAACACTTTTGAGAGGCACCTCTCTTGGTTCTTCAAGAACTAAATCGAACTTATCGGATTGATTTCCATGGCGTTCATCCTGACTTATCAATCGGTCTTCCATCCCGTTTGTGGCGTCTTCATTATTAAACCAACGTTCTTGTCTCGCTTACAGACAACGGGTCGCGGTTTCCACTTTAGTTGTTTGGGTGTCTTAGGCAACGAATTTCCGAACGTATTGGTATTGGGTTTCGTCACGGGTTGGCATGGTTCGTATCAGTTTGGTATCAGAGCTTAGGTTTGTCAAAACATCAAGTTCGGTTGAGGAAGGTAATATCAAAAACCCTAACTCCAATCGTTCATATCAATTATCGTATTCAATTTCGTAGTATTGATTGTCTTTTGATAGTGTAATATCGCCTAGGAGATTGTTAAAAAAAAAAAAAAATTGATTTCTCTCATCATGGATCTCATCATTCCCCTCCTCTTGAAAAGGATTTGTCCTCAAATCATTGCCTGCATCAAATGGACTCAGATCAGTAACATTAAAAGTGACACTTACTGGATACTTACCTGGTAAATCTTTCTTGTATGCATTTTCATTGATGCGCTCAAGAATTTGAATTGGTCCATCGCCTCTAGGAAGTAATTTAAATCTATGTTGTACAGGAATCCGCTCTTTGCGCATGTGAACCCAAACCCAATCTCCAGGTTAAAAAACAGCTTGTCGATAACTCTTGTTGGCTTGTTTCACATACTGCTCCGTTCTTCGCTCAATGTTTATCCTTCTCATAACATCTGTCTTAGAATCAGCTTCAAAACTCACAAACTTGTTAGGTTGCAATGGCAATAAATAAATAGTAACCAATGGGTTAAAATCATACACAATCTCAAATGGTAAACAATGAGTAGTGCTATGTAAAGCCCTATTATATGCAAACTCCACAAATGGTAGACAATCCTTCCAAGTCCTAATGTTCTTCGCTATGATTGCCCCTAACAATTGAATTAAAGTACTGTTAACCACCTCAATTTGCCCATCAGTTTGTAGGTGACAGATAGTTGAAAACATCGGTTTAGTTCCCAACTTTTCCCACAATACTCTCCTAAAATGACTAAAAAATTTCTCATCTCGATCACTAACAATGCTTCTAGGTATACCATGCGGACGCACTACCTTTCTAAAGAACAAATCAACAATGTGTATAGCATCATCAGTTTTATGACAAGGAAATAAATGAACCATTTTAGAAATCCTATCCACAACCACAAAAACAGAATCTCGACCATTCCTAGGCTTAGATAATCCTAACACAAAATCTATGGAAATGTCTATCCAAGGCTCATGAGGAATGACACTATACTGATATAACCAACTAAGAAGTCATTTAAACAAGGAATGGGATGACGATACTTTGCTGTAAGGTTGTTGATGGTGTGGCAGTCAACACGCATTCTCCATGTCCCATCCTTCTTAGGCACCAAAATCACAAGCACTGCTCATGGACTCATGCCTTCTCTCCCGTATCCCTTCTCCATTAATTCAATGACCTGCCTTTGGAGTTCCTTGGGAAAGACATTTTCAAAATCCTGCATAAGAGACACAACCACACTAGGTAAAGAGTTAGATAATTCGTTAGCAGTCAAACATGTTTCCTTAAAAGCCAGAAACAACATAGATTGCCTCATCACTAACGCTCTCCTTACTACACTCACTCTTGCTACACAACTCTCCTTTTGCAAGGCTGCCCTCTCCTTTTCACTCACCACCAAAGTTGATTCCCCTTCAACTTGGTCTCTCACACTCTTTCCAGCCTTCCTTTCCTTTTCCATTTGATCTTGACTTTTATATTCCTATTCTTTCTCATTGTCTTTTGCTCTCTCACTCTCACTCTACTTTTCACTCACCTTATGTTTTGTAAAAGACTGTTGTAGCTGCAATTGGTCCTCATACACTTGTTTAGGTGTTAAAGGTTTAAGGTTAAAACTTTTCCCTTGGTGAACAAGCGTATACTTGTTAGAAAAGCCATCATGAACAGCCTTCCTATCAAATTGCCATGGCCTCCCCAACAACACATGACATGCTTGCATTGGCACTACATCGCATAACACCTCATCCTCATATCTACCAATGCGAAAACCAATCAACGCTTGCTTATTCACCTTAGTCTCACCGCTATCATTCAACCACTGTAATTTATATGGACTAGGGTGTCTAACAGTTTTGAGCCCCAGCCTCTCAACAATAAAATTTCTCATTACATTGGTGCAACTTCCCCCATCAATAATCAAACTACAAATGTGATTTCCTAGATAACATCTAGTATGAAATATATTCTCTCTTTTCCTATCTCCTCTATCTTCCCAATCTCTAGTTCCTCTATTCCGACCACGATAACCTCTATAACTCCCAACAGAAGGCTCATAAAAATCATCATCCAACATTTTATCTCCACCACTCGGTACTCTCCTAGAACGACTATCCCTCTTATGCCATTGGAATACGTTTGTGGATTGCTCTAATTTTTGCTCTAGCGTCTCATGAATTTATTCCATTCCCTCTTAGAACATCCTTTTCATTTCTCCCCTCAACGCCTCAATTACTAACCTAGCATCAAACCTTCCCTTCTCACCTTCAGGAGAATGTTGTCTCAACATAGTCCCTGCAGAAAAGATTAGTACTAACACAAATATATATATATAATTAAACCTCACGATACACTCCCTTATGTATTTTGCTCAAATGATGATATCACATAGTCACTCGTGTATTCTCACAAACAACAATGATATCACTCGCCAATTTCCTCTTCTCAATTCTCTTGGAACTAACCCGAACTACACCAATTTCCTTCCATAGAATTCAAAACAACTCTAGGGTTCGTAAATTTTCCTCTATTTTTCTATCCGATTTTTTTTTTTTGTCTCTATTTTTTGCTTTTGATCACATTTCTCTTTGCTTTTCTTTTCCCTTCTTCTTTTTTTTTTTTTAACAATCTCCTAGGCGATATTACACTATCAAAAGACAATCAATACAACGAAATTGAATACGATAATTGATATGAATGATTGGAGTTAGGGTTTTTGATATTACCTTCCTCAACCGAACTTGATGTTTTGACAATCCTAAGCTCTGATACCAAACTGATACGAACCACGCCAACCTATGACGAAACCCAATACCAATACGTTCGGAAATTCGTTGCCTAAGACGCCCAAACAATTAAAGTGGAAACCGCGACCCATTGTCTATAAGCGAGACAAGAACCTTGGTCTAATAATGAAGACACCACAATCGGGATGGAAGACTGATTGATAAGTTGGGATGAACGCTACGGAAATCAATCCGATAAGTTCGATTTAGTTCTTGAAGAACCAAGAGAGGTGCCTCTCAAAAGTGCTTAATGTTCAAAGATGTCGAAAACTTGTTGTTCTAAACCTTAAGAGCTTTTATACTAGGGTTACAATTCGTGAAAAACAAGTCCAAAACGACGTAGTTTAGATAAGTTACGTAAAAACACGAAACAGAACAAGCTGGCCGACAGGGGATACATGGCCGTGTACATGCCCGTGTACTTTGGCCGTGTACCTTTCTGTGCAACTTCTGGCAACATATACGCCTGTGTACTTTGGCCGTATATCTTTCTGTGGATTTGCTTGACTCCTATACGGCCGTGCCTTGAAAATACACACCCACTTCAACCCGTGTCTAGTACAACATGTACAAAGGCAAGGGTCTTCCCATGGTTGTTCCAATCCGTTCCAACTTCATGATTGCTCCAATCCTTTCCGGCTTCATGGATAACCTTTATCAACCCCTTAAGTGCTTCCTTGAATCGTTTTGCTCGATTTCTTGTGATCGGTCCAGGCGACACTTCAAGAGGATCCACATTTCTTCTTCCGGCTTGGCTCTCATCATGGATCTCATCAAATATTGTCACTGCAAACATTGTAACCACTAATATCATTGCGGAAATTGTCACAGCAAATATTGTCATTGCAAATGTTGTCAAGATTTTTGCTACCAACGCATTGTAAATATCATGGCCACAATTGTAATCACTCTAAGTATTGTCACTACAAATGTCCATGTTGTTACTACAAACAAAGTAGTGGCAAATACGACTACAACAAATGTTGTCATTTCAAATATTGTCACTACAAACATTGTAACCATGACAATGTGGCAATTGTCACCACAAATATTATGATTGCAATCATAGCAGCTAAAAATATCGTCACTACAAATGTTGTCAACATTGTGGCTACCATTGCGTTGTAAATATCATGGCCACAATTGCAATCACTCTAAGTGTTGTCACTACAACTGTCCATGTCGTTACTCAAACAATGTAGCTGCAAATACGAGTACAACAAATGTTGTCGTTGTAAATATTGTCACAAAAAACATTGTAACCACTAATGTCATTGTGCAATTGTCACCGCAAATATTGTCATTGCAAATGTTGTCATGATTTTTGCTACCATCGTGTTGGAAATATCATGGCCACAATTGTAATCACTCTAAGTATTGTCACTATAGACGTCCATGTTGTTACTACAAACAAAGTAGCTACAAATACTACTACAACAAATGTTGTCGTTGCAAATATTGTCACTAGAAACAATATAACCACAAAAATGATTGTGGCAATTGTCACCGCAAATATTGTCATTGCAAACATAGCTGCTACAAATATCATCGCTATAAGTGTTGTCAACATTGTTGTTGCCATCGCGTTGTAAATATCATGGCCACAATTGTAATCGCTCTAAGTATTATCACTACAAATGTCCATGTTGTTACTACAAACAAAGTAGTTGCAAATTGCACTACGACAAAGGTTATCGTTGCAAATATTGTCACTACAAACATTGTAACCGCAAATATCATTATGGCAATTGTCAACGCAAATATTGTGATTGCAAACACAACTGCTACAAATATCATCGCTTCAAATGTTGTCAACAGTCTTGCTACCATTGCGTTGTAAATAACATGGCCATAATTGTAATCACTCTAAGTATTCTCACTACAAATGACTATGTCGTTACACAATCAAAGTAGCTCAATTACCACTACAACGAATGTTGTGATTACAAATACTGTCACTACAAACATTGTAACCACTAATATCATTGCGGCAATTTTCACCGCTAATATTGTCATTGCAAATGTTGTCAAGATTTTTGCTACCATTGCGTTGTAAATATCATGGCCACAATTGTAATCACTCTAAGTATTGTCACTACAAACGTCCATGTTGTTGCTACAAACAAAGTAGATACAACTACTACTACAACAAATGTTATCGTTGCAAATATTATCACTACAAACATTGTGACCACAAATATCATTATGGCAATTGTCACCGCAAATATTGTGATTGCGAACATAGCTGCTACAAATATCATCGCTTCAAATGTTGTCAACAGTCTTGCTACCATCGCGTTGTAAATATCATGGCCACAATTGTAAACACTCTAAGTATTCTCACTATAAATGTCCATGTTGTTACTACAAACAAAGTAGCGGCAAATACCACTACAACAAATGTTGTCGTTTCAAATATTGTCACTACAAACATTGTAACCATGACATTGTGGCAATTTTCACCACAAAAATTGTGATTGCAATCATAGCTGCTAAAAATATCATCACTACAAATGTTGTCAACATTGTGGCTACCATCGCGTTGTAAATATCATGGCCGCAATTGCAATCACTCTAAGTATTGTCACTACAAATGTCCATGTAGTTACTCAAACAATGTAGCTGCAAATACCAGTACAACAAATGTTGTCGTTGTAAATATTGTCACTGTAAACATTGTAACTACAAATATCATTGCGGCAATTATCACCGTAAATATTGTCACTACAAATGTTGTCAAGATTCTTGCTACCATCGTGTTGTAAATATCATGGCCACAATTGTAATGACTCTAAGTATTGTCACTATAAACGCCCATGTGGTTACTGCAAACAAAGCACCTGAAAATACTACTACAAAAAATGTTGTCGTTGCAAAATTTTGTCACTAGAAACAATATAACCACAAAAATGATTATGGAAATTGTCACCGCAAATATTGTCATTGCAAACATAGCTGCAACAAATATCATTGCTACAAATGTTGTCAACATTGTTGCTACCATCGCGTTATAAATATTATGGCCACAATTGTAATCACTCTAAGTATTGTCACTACCAATGTCCATGTCGTTACTTAAACAATGTAGCAGCAAATACCAATACAACAAATGTTGTTGTTGTAAATATTGTCACTACAAACATTGTTACCTCAAATATCATTGCGGCAATTGTGACCGCAAGTATTGTGATTGCAAACATAGCTGCTGCAAATATCATCGCTGCAAAAGTTGTCAACATTATTGCTACCATCGCGTTGTAAATGTCATGGCCACAATTTTAATCACTCTAAGTATTGTCACGACAAATGTCTACGTCGTTACTCAAATGACGTAGCCGCAAATAACATTGCAATAAATGTTATCGTTGTAAATATTGTCACTACAAACATTGTAATCACAAATATCATTATGGCGATTGTAATCGCAAATATTGTGATTGCATACATAGCTTCCACAAATATCATCGCAACAAATGCTGTCAACATTGTTGCTACTATCGCGTTATAAATATTATGGCCAAAATTGTAATCACTCTATGTATTGTCAAAACAAATGTGCATAACGTTACTCAAACAAAGTAGCCGCAAATACCAGTATGACAAATGTTGTCGTTGGAAATATTGTCACCGCAAACAATGTAACCACAAATTTCATTGTGGCAATTGTCACCGCAAATAATGTGATTGCAAACATAGCTGCTACAAATATCATCGCTACATATGTTGTCAACAATATTGCTACCATCACGTTGTAAATATCATGGCCACAATTGTAATCACTCTAAGTATTCTCACTACAAATGACTATGTCGTTACAAAAACAAAGTAGCTCAATTACCACTATCACGAATGTTGTGATTACAAATATTGTCACTACAAACGTTGTAACCACAAATATCATTACGGCAGTTGTCACCACAAATATTGTGATTGCAATCATAGCTGCTACAAATATCATCGCTACAAATGTTCTGAACATTGTTGCTACCATAGCGTTGTAAATATCATGGTCAGAATTGTAATTACTCTATATATTGTCACTACAAATGTCCATGTTGTTACTACAAACAAAGTAGCTGCAAATACCACTACAACAAATGTTGTCATTGCAAATATTGCCACTACAAACATTGTAACCACAAATGTCATTATGGTAATTGTCACCGCAAATATTGTGATTGCAACCATAGCTGGTACAAATATCATGACTACAAATGTTGTCAACATTGTTGCTACCAACGCGTTGTTAATATCATGGCCACAATTTTAATCACTTTAAGTATTGTCACTACAAATGTCCATGTCGTTACTCAATCAAAGTAGCTATAAATACCAGTGCAACAAATGTTGTCGTTGCAAATATTGTCACTACAAACAATGTAACCACAAATATCATTGTGGCAATTGTCACCACAAATATTGTGATTGCAAACTTAGTTGCTACAAATATCATCACCACAAATGTTGTCAACAGTGTTGGTACCATCGTGTTTTAAATATTAAGTCCACAATTGTAATCACTCTAAGTATTGTCACTATAAACGTCTATGTTGCTACTACAAACAAAGTAGCCGCAAATACCACTACAACAAATGTTGTCATTACAAATATTTTCACTACAAACATTGTAACCACAAATGTCATTATGGTAATTGTCACCGCAAATATTGTGATTGCAACCATAGCTGCTACAAATATCATCACTACAAATGTTGTCAACATTGTTGCTACCAACGCGTTGTTAATATCATGGCCATAATTGTAATCACTTTAAGTATTGTCACTATAATTGACTATGTCGTCATATAAACAAATTAGCTCAATTACCACTACAACAAATGTTGTGATTACAAATATTGTCACTACAAACGTTGTAACCACAAATATCATTGCGGTAGTTGTCACCGCAAATATTGTGATTGCAATCAGAGCTGCTACAAATATCATCACTACAAATGTTCTGAACATTGTTGCTACCATAGCGTTGTAAATATCATGGTCAGAATTGTAATCACTCTATGTATTGTCACTAGAAATGTCCATGTTGCTACTACAAACAAAGTAGCCGCAAATACCACTACAACAAATGTTGTCATTACAAATATTGTCACTACAAACATTGTAACCACAAATGTCATTATGGTAATTGTCACCGCAAATATTGTGATTGCAACCATAGCTGCTACAAATATCATCACTACAAATGTTGTCAGCATTGTTGCTACCAACGCGTTGTTAATATCATGGCCATAATTGTAATCACTTTAAGTATTGTCACTACAAATGTCCATGTCGTTACTCAATCAAAGTAGCCGCAAATACCAGAACAACAAATGTTGTCGTTGCAAATATTGTCACTACAAACAATGCAACCACAAATATCATTGTGGCAATTGTCACCACAAATATTGTGATTGCAAACATAGCTGCTACAAATATCATCGCTACAAATGTTGTCAACAGTGTTGGTACCATCCTGTTGTAAATATTAAGTCCACAATTGTAATCACTCTAAGTATTGTCACTATAAATGTCCATGTCATTACACAAACATTGTAGCTGTAAATGCCACTACCACAAATTTTGTAAATACAAATATTGTCACTACAAACATTGTAACCGCAAATACCATTGCGGCAATTGTCACCGCAAATATTGTCACTGCAAATGTTGTCAAGAGTTTTGCTATCATCGCGTTATAAATATCATAGCCACAAATGTAATCACTCTAAGTATTGTTACTACAAATGTCCATGTTGTTACTATAAACAAAGTAGCGGCAAATACCACAACAACAAATGTTGTCATTTCAAAAATTGTCACTACAAACATTGTAACCATGACATTGTGGCAATTGTCACCACAAATATTGTGATTGCAATCATAGCAGCTAAAAATATCATCACTACAAATGTTGTCAACATTGTAGCTACCATCGCGTTCTAAATACCATGGCCACAATTGCAATCACTCTAAGTATTGTCACTACAACTGTCCATGTCGTTACTCAAACATTGTAGCCGCAAATACCAGTACAACAAATGTTGTCGTTGTAAATATTGTCACTGTAAACATTGTAACCAGAAATATCATTGTGGCAATTGTCACAGCAAATATTGTCATTGCAAATGTTGTCAAGATTTTTGCTACCATCGCGTTGTAAATATCATGGCCACAATTGTAATCACTCTAAGTATTGTCACTGTAAACGTCCATGTTGTTACTACAAACAAAGTAGCTACAAATACTACTACAACAAATGTTGTCATTGCAAATATTATCACTAGAAACATTATAACCACAAAAATGATTGTGGCAATTGTCACCGCAAATATTGTCATTGCAAACATAGCTGCTACAAATATCATCGCTATAAATTTTGTCAACAATGTTGCTACCATCGCATTGTAAATATCATGGCCGCAATTGTAATCACTCTAAGTATTGTCACTACAAATGTCCATGTTGTTACTATAAACAAAGTAGCTGCAAATACCACTACAATAAATGTTATCGTTGCAAATATTGTCACTAGAAACATTGTAACCACAAATATCATTATGGCAATTGTCACCGCAAATATTGTGTTTGCAAACATAGCTGCTACAAATATCATCGCTACAAATGTTCTGAACATTGTTGCTACCATAGCGTTGTAAATATCATGGCCACAATTGTAATTACTCTATGTATTATCACTACAAATGTCCTTGTTGTCATTACAAACAAATTAGCTACAAATACCACTACAACAAATGTTGTCATTGTAAATATTGTCACTACAAACATTGTAACCACAAATATCATTGCGGCAATTGTCACCGCAAATATTGTCATTGCATACATAGCTGCTACAAATATCAGTGCTACAAATGTTGTCAATATTTTTGCTTCATTTGCATTGTAAATATCATGGCCACAATTGTAATCACTCTAAGTATTATCACTACAATAAGTCCATGTTGTTACTACAACAAATGTTGTCGTTGCAAATACTGTCAAAACAAACATTAGAACCAGAAAAACCATTGCGACAATTGCTACCGCAAATATTGTCATTGCAAACATATCTGCTGCAAATATCATTGCCATAACTGTCGTCAACTTTGTTGCTGCCATCGCATTGTAAATATCATGGCCATAATTGTAATCACTCTAAATATTGTCACTACAAATGTCCATGTTGTAACTACAAACAAAGTAGCTACAAATACCACTACAACAAATGTTGTTGTTGCAAATATTGTCACAACAAACATTGTAACCACAAATATCATTGTGGTAATTGTCAACGCAAATATTGTGATTGCAACCATAGTTACTACAAATATCATCGCAACAAATGTTGTCGACATTGTTGCTACCATCGCTTTGTAATTATCATGGCCACAATTGTAATCACTTTAAGTATTGTCACTACAAATGTCCATGTCGTTACTCAATCAAAGTAGCCACAAATACCAGTATAACAAATGTTGTCATTGCAAATATTGTCAATATAAACAATGTAACCACAAATATCATTGTGGCAATTGTCATCACAAATATTGTGATTGCAAACATAGCTGCTGCAAATATCATTGCTACAATTGTTGTCAACAGCGTTGCTACCATCGTGTTGTAAATATCAAGGCCACAATTGTAATCACTCTAAGTATTGTCACTTCAAATGCCCATGTCGTCACACAAACATTGTAGCCATAAATGCCACTACAACAAATTTTGTCATTATAAATATTGTCACTACAAACATTGTAACCACAAATATCATTGCGGCAATTGTCATCGCAAATATTGTGATTGCAAACGTAGCTGCTACAAATATCTTCGGCACAAATTTTTTGAACATTGTTGCTACCATCGCATTGTAAATATCATGGCCGCAATGGCAATCACTCTTTGTATTGTCACTACAAATGTCCTTGTGGTTACTAGAAACAAAGTAGCTGCAACAAAGTAGCTACAACAAAAGTTGTCGTTGCAAATATTGTCACTACAAACATTATAACCACAAATATCACTGCAGCAATTGCCACCGCAAATATTGTCATTGCAAACATAGCTGCTACAAATATCATGGCTACGAATGTTGTCAACAATATGGCAACCATCCCGTTGTAAATACCATAGCCACAATTGTAATCACTCTAAGTATTGTCACTACAAATGTAGATGTCGTTACTCAAATAAAATAGCGGCAAACACCAGAAGAACAAATGTTGTCGTTGCAAATATTTTGACTACAAACGTTGTAACCACAAATATCATTGGGGCAATTGTCACCGCAAATATTGTGATTGCAAACATAGCTGCAACAAATATCATCGCTTCAAATGTTTTCAACAGTCTTGCTACCATCGTGTTGTAAAAATCATGGCCACAATTGTAATCACTGTAAGTATTCTCACTATAAATGTCCATGTTGTTACTACAAACAAAAAGCGGCGAATACCACTACAACAAATGTTATCGTTTCAAATATTGTCACTACAAACATTGTAACCATGACATTGTGGCAATTTTCACCACAAATATTGTGATTGCAATCATAGCTGCTAAAAATATCATCACTACAAATGTTGTCAACATTGTTGCTACCATCGCATTGTAAATATCATGGCCACATTGCAATCACTCTAAGTTATTGTCACTACAAATGTCCATGTTGTTACTACCATTGCGTTGTAAATATCATGGCCACATTGTAATCACTCTAAGTATTGTCACTATAAACAAAGTAGGAGCAAATACCAATACAACAAAATGTTGTCGTTGCAAATATTGTCACTACAAACAATGTAACCACAAATATCATTGTGATTGCAAACATAGCTGCTACAAATATCATCGCTACAAATGTTGTCAACATTCTTGCTACCATCCGTTGTAAATATCATGGCCAAATTGTACTCACTCTAAGTATAATCACAACAATTGTCCATGTTGATACTTACAAACAAACTAGCTACAAATACCACTACAACAAATGTCGTTGTTGCAAATATTGTCACTACAAACATTGTAACCACAAAAATCATTGCAGCAATTGTCACAGCAAATATTGTTATTGCAACATAGCAGCTACAAATATCATTGCTACAAATGTTGTCAAGATTGTTCCAACCTTTGCGTTGCAAATATCATGGCCACAATTGTAATCACTCTAAATATTGTCACTGCAAACGTCCATGTTTTTACAACAAACAAAGTAGCCGCAATAGTTATACAAAAATGTTCTGTTGCAAATATTGTCGCTACAAACAATGTTACCACGAAGCATCATTGGCTAATTGTCACCGCAAATATTGTGCTTGCAAGCATAGCTGCTACAAATATCATCATTCAAACGTTGTCAACGGTGTTGCTACCATCGTGTTGTAAATATCATGGCCACAATTGTAATCACTCTATGTATTCTCACTACAAATGTCAATGTTGTTACTACATACATGGTAGCTGCAAATTCCACTACAACAAATGTTGCCGTTGCAAATATTGTCACTACAAACATTGTAACGACAAATATCATTGTCGCAATTGTCACCGCAAAAATTGTGATTGCAAACATAGCTGCTACAAATATCATCGCTACAAATGTTGTCAGCATTGTTGCTACCAACGCATTGTAAATATTCTGGCAACAATTGTAATCACTCTAAATATTGTCACTACAAATGTCCATGTTGTTACTACAAACAAAGTAGCTACAAATACCACTACAACAAATGTTGTTGTTGCAAATATTGTCACAACAAACATTGTAACCACAAATATCATTGTGGTAATTGTCAACGCAAATATTGTGATTGCAACCATAGTTACTACAAATATCATCGCAACAAATGTTGTCGACATTGTTGCTACCATCGCTTTGTAATTATCATGGCCACAATTGTAATCACTTTAAGTATTGTCACTACAAATGTCCATGTCGTTACTCAATCAAAGTAGCCACAAATACCAGTATAACAAATGTTGTCATTGCAAATATTGTCACTATAAACAATGTAACCACAAATATCATTGTGGCAATTGTCATCACAAATATTGTGATTGCAAACATAGCTGCTGCAAATATCATTGCTACAATTGTTGTCAACAGCGTTGCTACCATCGTGTTGTAAATATCAAGGCCACAATTGTAATCACTCTAAGTATTGTCACTTCAAATGCCCATGTCGTCACACAAACATTGTAGCCATAAATGCCACTACAACAAATTTTGTCATTATAAATATTGTCACTACAAACATTGTAACCACAAATATCATTGCGGCAATTGTCATCGCAAATATTGTGATTGCAAACGTAGCTGCTACAAATATCTTCGGCACAAATTTTTTGAACATTGTTGCTACCATCGCATTGTAAATATCATGGCCGCAATGGCAATCACTCTTTGTATTGTCACTACAAATGTCCTTGTGGTTACTAACAAAGATAACAAAGTAGCTACAACAAAGTTGTCGTTGCAAATATTGTCACTACAAACATTATAACCACAAATATCACTGCAGCAATTGCCACCGCAAATATTGTCATTGCAAACATAGCTGCTACAAATATCATGGCTACGAATGTTGTCAACAATATGGCAACCATCCCGTTGTAAATACCATAGCCACAATTGTAATCACTCTAAGTATTGTCACTACAAATGTAGATGTCGTTACTCAAATAAAATAGCGGCAAACACCAGAAGAACAAATGTTGTCGTTGCAAATATTTTGACTACAAACGTTGTAACCACAAATATCATTGGGGCAATTGTCACCGCAAATATTGTGATTGCAAACATAGCTGCAACAAATATCATCGCTTCAAATGTTTTCAACAGTCTTGCTACCATCGTGTTGTAAAAATCATGGCCACAATTGTAATCACTGTAAGTATTCTCACTATAAATGTCCATGTTGTTACTACAAACAAAATAGCGGCGAATACCACTACAACAAATGTTATCGTTTCAAATATTGTCACTACAAACATTGTAACCATGACATTGTGGCAATTTTCACCACAAATATTGTGATTGCAATCATAGCTGCTAAAAATATCATCACTACAAATGTTGTCAACATTGTGGCTACCATCGCATTGTAAATATCATGGCCACAGTTGCAATCACTCTAAGTATTGTCACTACAAATGTCCATGTTGTTACTACCATTGCGTTGTAAATATCATGGCCACAATTGTAATCACTCTAAGTATTGTCACTATAAACAAAGTAGGAGCAAATACCAATACAACAAATGTTGTCGTTGCAAATATTGTCACTACAAACAATGTAACCACAAATATCATTGTGATTGCAAACATAGCTGCTACAAATATCATCGCTACAAATGTTGTCAACAGTCTTGCTACCATCTCGTTGTAAATATCATGGCCATAATTGTACTCACTCTAAGTATAATCACAACAATTGTCCATGTTGATACTACAAACAAACTAGCTACAAATACCACTACAACAAATGTCGTTGTTGCAAATATTGTCACTACAAACATTGTAACCACAAAAATCATTGCAGCAATTGTCACAGCAAATATTGTTATTGCAAACATAGCAGCTACAAATATCATTGCTACAAATGTTGTCAAGATTGTTCCAACCTTTGCGTTGCAAATATCATGGCCACAATTGTAATCACTCTAAATATTGTCACTGCAAACGTCCATGTTTTTACAACAAACAAAGTAGCCGCAAATAGTTATACAACAAATGTTGCTGTTGCAAATATTGTCGCTACAAACAATGTTACCACGAGTATCATTGTGCTAATTGTCACCGCAAATATTGTGCTTGCAAGCATAGCTGCTACAAATATCATCAATACAAACGTTGTCAACGGTGTTGCTACCATCGTGTTGTAAATATCATGGCCACAATTGTAATCACTCTATGTATTCTCACTACAAATGTCAATGTTGTTACTACATACATGGTAGCTGCAAATTCCACTACAACAAATGTTGCCGTTGCAAATATTGTCACTACAAACATTGTAACCACAAATATCATTGTCGCAATTGTCACCGCAAAAATTGTGATTGCAAACATAGCTGCTACAAATATCATCCTACAAATGTTGTCACATTGTTGCTACCAACGCATTGTAAATATCTGGCCAACAATTGTAATCACTTATTATTGTCACTACAAATGTCCATGTCGTTACTCAAAAACGTAGCCACAAATAACGTACAACAAATGTTGTCGTGCAAATATTGTCACATAAACAATGTATACCACAAATATCATTGTGCAATTGTCACCGCAATATTGTGATGCAAACATAGCAGTACAAATATCATCGCTACGAATGTTGTCAACATTGTTGCTACCAACGCATTGTAAATATTCATGGCAACAATTGTAATCACTCTATGTATTGTCACTACAAATGTCCATGTCGTTACTCAAACAAAGTAGCCACAAATAACAGTATAACGAATGTTGTTGTAGCAAATATTGTCACCATAAACAATGTAACCACAAATTTCATTGTAGCAATTGTCACCGCAAATATTGTGATTGCAAACATAGCTGCTACAAATATCATCGCTACAAATGTTATCAGCAGTGTTGCCACCATCGCATTGTAAAAATCATGGCCAAAATAGTAATGACTGTAAGTATTGTCACTACAAATGACTATCTCGTTACACAAACAATGTAGCTCAATTACCACTACAACAAATTTTGTGATGACAAATATTGTCACTACAAACATTGTAACCAGATATGTCATTGCGGCAATTGTCACCGCAAATATTGTGATTGCAAACATTGCTGCTACAAATATCATCGCTACAATTTTTGTCAACATTGTTGCAACCATCGCGTTGTAAATATCATGGCCACAACTGTAATCACTCTAAGTATTGTCAACACAAATGTCCATGTTGTTACTACAAACAAAGCAGCTGCAAAATACCTCTACAATAAATGTTGTCGTTGCAAATATTGTCACTACAAACATTACAACCACAAATATCACTACGACAATTGTCACCGCAAATATTGTCATTGCAAACATAGCTGCTAGAAATATCATCGCTACAAATGTTGTCAATAATGTGGCTACCATCTCGTTGTAAATATCATGGCCACAATTGTAATCACTCTAAGTATTGTTACTACAAATGTCTATGTCGTTACTCAAATAAAGTAGGCGCATATAACAGTACAACAAATGTTGTCGTTGCAAATATTTTCACATAAACATTGTAACGACAAATATCATTGCGGCAATTGTCACCGCAAATATTGTCGTTGCAAACATGGTGCTACAAATAACAGTGCTACAAATGTTGTCAAGATTGTTTCACCATCCGTTGTAATATCAGGCCATAATTACAATCACTCTAAGTATTGTCACTACTACTGTCTATGTTGTTACTACAACAATGTAGCTCAAATACTACAACAAATGTTGTCGTGCAAATATTGTCACTACAACATTGTAACCACAAATCCATTGCGCATTGTCACCGCAAATAATGTGATTGCAAACATAGCTGCTACAATATCATCGCTACAAATATTGTGAACATTGTTGCAACCATCCGTGTAAATATCATGCCACAATTGTAATCACTCTAAGTATTGCACTACAAATGTCCATGTTGTTACTACAAACAAAGTAGCTGCAAATACACTCAACAAATGTTGTCTTGAAATATTGTCACTACAAACATTATAGCCACAAATATCATTGCCACAGTTGTCACCACAAATATTGTCATTGCAAACATAACTGCTACACATATCATCGCTACAAATGTTGTCAACATTGTTGCTACCATCGCGTTGTAAATATCGTTGCCACAATTGTAATAACTCTAAGTATTGTCACTACAAATGTTCGTGTTGTTACAACAAACAAAAGTAGTTGCCAATACCACTACAACAAATGTTGTCGTTGCAAATATTGTCACTACAAACATTGTAATCACAAATATCATTGTGGCAATTGTCACCGCAAACATCGTGATTGCAAACATAGCTGCTATAAATATGATCACTACAAATGTTATCAACATTGTTGCTACCATCACATTGTAAATATCGTGGCCACAATTGTAATCACTTTAAGTTTTGTCACTACAAATGTCCAAGTTGTAATTATAAAGAAAGTTGCTACAAACACCACTACAACAAATGTTGTCGTTGCAAATATTGTCACTATAAACATTGTTACCACAAATATTGTGATTGCAAACATAGCTGCGATAAATATCATCGCTACGAATGTTGTCAACAGTGTTGCTACCATTACGTTATAGATATCATCGCCACAATTGTAATCACTCTAAGTATTGTCACTACAAATGTTCATGTTGTTACTACAAACAAAGTAGCTACAAATACCACTACAACAAATGTTTCCTTCGCAAACATTGTCACCATAAACATTGTAACCACAAATATCATTGTGGCAATTGTCACCGCAAATATTGTGATTTCAAACATAGCTGCTACAAATATCATCGCTACAAATTTTGTCAACATTGTTGCAACCATCGCGTTGTAAATATCATGGCCACAACTGCAATCACGCTAAGTATTGTCAACACAAATGTCCATGTTGTTACTACAAACAAAGCAGCTGCAAATACCTCTACAATAAATGTTGTGGTTGCAAATATTGTCACTACAAACATTACAACCACAAATATCACTACGACAATTGTCACCGTAAATATTGTCATTGCAAACATAGCTGCTAGAAATATCATCGCTACAAATGTTGTCAATATTGTAGCTACCATCTCGTTGTAAATATCATGGCCACAATTGTAATCACTCTAAGTATTGTTACTACAAATGTCTATGTCGTTACTCCAATAAAGTAGTCGCATATAACAGTACAACAAATGTTGTCATTGCAAATATTTTCACTATAAACTTTGTAACGACAAATATCATTGCGGCAATTGTCACCGCAAATATTGTCATTGCAAACATAGCTACTACAAATAACAGTGCTACAAATGTTGTCAAGATTGTTGCGACCATCACGTTGTACATATCAAGGCCATAATTACAATCACTTTAAGTATTGTCACTACTACTGTCCATGTTGTTACTACGAACAATGTAGCTACAAATACTACTACAACAAATGTTGTCGCTGCAAATATTGTCACTACAAACATTGTAACCACAAATACCATTGCTGCAATTGTCACTGCAAATAATGTGATTGCAAACATAGCTGCTACAAATATCATCGCTACAAATATTGTGAACATTGTTGCAACCATCACGTTGTAAATATCATGGCCACAATTGTAATCACTCTAAGTATTGACACTACAAATGTCCATGTTGTTACTACAAACAAAGTAGCTGCAAATAACACTTCAACAAATGTTGTCATTGAAAATATTGTCACTACAAACATTATAGCCACAAATATCATTAGCCACAGTTGTCACCACAAAGATTGTCATTGCAAACATAACTGCTACACATATCATCGCTACAAATGTTGTCAACATTGTTGCTACCAACGCGTTGTAAATATCCTTGCCACAATTGTAATAACTCTAAGTATTGTCACTACAAATGTTCGTGTTGTTACAACAAACAAAAGTAGTTGCCAATACCACTACAACAAATGTTGTCGTTGCAAATATTGTCACTACAAACATTGTAATCACAAATATCATTGTGGCAATTGTCACCGCAAATATCGTGATTGCAAACATAGCTGCTATAAATATGATCACTACAAATGTTATCAACATTGTTGCTACCATCACATTGTAAATATCGTGGCCACAATTGTAATCACTTTAAGTTTTGTCACTACAAATGTCCAATGTTGTAATTATAAAGAAAGTTGCTACAAACACCACTACAACAAATGTTGTCGTTGCAAATATTGTCACTATAAACATTGTTACCACAAATATTGTGATTGCAAACATAGCTGCGATAAATATCATCGCTACGAATGTTGTCAACAGTGTTGCTACCATTACGTTATAAATATCATCGCCACAATTGTAATCACTCTAACTATTGTCACTACAAATGTTCATGTTGTTACTACAAACAAAGTAGCTACAAATACCACAACAACAAATGTTTCCTTTGCAAACATTGTCACCATAAACATTGTAACCACAAATATCATTGTGCAATTGTCACCGCAAATATTGTGATTTCAAACATAGCTGCTACAAATATCATCGCTACAAATGTTGTCAGCAATGTTGCTACCATCGCATTGTAAAAATCATGGCCATAATAGTAATGACTGTAAGTATTGTCACTACAAATGACTATCTCGTTACACAAACAATGTAGCTCAATTACCACTACAACAAATTTTGTCATGACAAATATTGTCACTACAAACATTCTAACCAGAAATATCATTGCGGCAATTGTCACTGCAAATATTGTCATTGCAAACATTGCTGCTACAAATATCATCGCTACAAATTTTGTCAACATTGTTGCAACCATCACGTTGTAAATATCATGACCACAATTCCAATCACTCTAAGTATTGTCAACACAAATGTCCTTATTGTTACTACAAACAAAGCAGCTGCAAATAACTCTACAACAAATGTTGTCGTTGCAAATATTGTCACTACAAACGTTATAACGACAAATATCATTGCGGCAATTGTTACTGCAAATATTGTCATCGCAAACGTAGCTGCCAGAAATAGCATCGCTACGGAGGTTGTCAATATTGTGGCTACCATCTCATTGTAAATATGATGGCCACAATTGTAATCACTCTAAGTATTGTTACTACAAATGTCTATGTCGTTACTCAAATAAAGTAGGCGCATATAACAGTACAACAAATGTTGTCGTTGCAAATATTTTCACTATAAACATTGTAACGACAAATATCATTGCGGCAATTGTCACCGCAAATATTGTCGTTGCAAACATGGCTGCTACAAATAACAGTGCTACAAATGTTGTCAAGATTGTTTCTACCATCGCGTTGTAAATATCATGGCCTTAATTACAATCACTCTAAGTATTGTCACTACTACTGTCCATGCTGTTACTACAAACGAAGTAGCTGCAAATTCTACTACAACAAATGTTGTCGTTGCAAATATTGTCACTACATACATTGTAACCACAAATACCATTGCGGCAATTGTCACCGCAAATAATGTGATTACAAACATAGCTGCTACAAATATCATCGCTACAAATATTGTGAACATTGTTGCAACCATCACGTTGTAAATATCATGGCCACAATTGTAATCACTTAAGTATTGACACTACAAATGTCCATGTTGTTACTACAAACAAAGTAGCTGCAAATACTACTTCAACAAATGTTGTCATTGAAAATATTGTCACTACAAACATTATAGCCACAAATATCATTGCCACAATTGTCACCACAAATATTGTCATTGCAAACATAACTGCTACACATATCATCGCTACAAATGTTGTCAACATTGTTGCTACCATCGCGTTGTAAATATCATTGCCACAATCGTAATAACTCTAAGTATTGTCACTACTGCTGTCCATGTTGTTACTACAAACAAAAGTAGTTGCAAATACCACTACAACAAATGTTGTCGTTGCAAATATTTTCACTACAAACATCGTAATCACAAATATCATTGTGGCAATTGTCACCGCAAATATCGTGATTGCAAACATAGCTGCTATAAACATGATCACTACAAATATTATCAAAATTGTTGCTACCATCGCATTGTAAATATCATGGCCACTGTTGTAATCACTTTAAGTTTTGTCACTACAAATGTCTATGTTGTAATTATAAAGAAAGTAGCTTCAAACACCACTACAACAAATGTTGTCGTTGCAAATATTGTCACTATAAACATTGTTACCACAAATATTGTGATTGCAAACATAGCTGCGATAAATATCATCGCTACGAATGTTGTCAACAGTGTTGCTACCATTACGTTATAAATATCATCGCCACAATTGTAATCACTCTAACTATTGTCACTACAAATGTTCATGTTGTTACTACAAACAAAGTAGCTACAAATACCACAACAACAAATGTTTCCTTTGCAAACATTGTCACCATAAACATTGTAACCACAAATATCATTGTGGCAATTGTCACCGCAAATATTGTGATTTCAAACATAGCTGCTACAAATATCGTCGCTGCAAATGTTGTCAGCAATGTTGCTACCATCGCATTGTACAAATCCTGGCCATAATAGTAATGACTGTAAGTATTGTCACTACAAATGACTATCTCGTTACACAAACAATGTAGCTCAATTACCACTACAACAAATTTTGTCATGACAAATATTGTCACTACAAACATTCTAACCAGAAATATCATTGCGGCAATTGTCACCGCAAATATTGTCATTGCAAACATTGCTGCTACAAATATCATCGCTACAAATTTTGTCAACATTGTTGCAACCATCGCGTTGTAAATATCATGACCACAATTCCAATCACTCTAAGTATTGTCAACACAAATGTCCTTATTGTTACTACAAACAAAGCAGCTGCAAATACCTCTACAACAAATGTTGTCGTTGCAAATATTGTCACTACAAACGTTATAACGACAAATATCATTGCGGCAATTGTTACCGCAAATATTGTCATCGCAAACGTAGCTGCCAGAAATAGCATCGCTACGGAGGTTGTCAATATTGTGGCTACCATCTCGTTGTAAATATGATGGCCACAATTGTAATCACTCTAAGTATTGTTACTACAAATGTCTATGTCGTTACTCAAATAAAGTAGGCGCATATAACAGTACAACAAATGTTGTCGTTGCAAATATTTTCACTATAAACATTGTAACGACAAATATCATTGCGGCAATTGTCACCGCAAATATTGTCGTTGCAAACATGGCTGCTACAAATAACAGTGCTACAAATGTTGTCAAGATTGTTTCTACCATCGCGTTGTAAATATCAGGGCTATAATTACAATCACTCTAAGTATTGTCACTACTACTGTCCATGCTGTTACTACAAACGAAGTAGCTGCAAATTCTACTACAACAAATGTTGTCGTTGCAAATATTGTCACTACATACATTGTAACCACAAATACCATTGCGGCAATTGTCACTGCAAATAATGTGATTACAAACATAGCTGCTACAAATATCATCGCTACAAATATTGTGAACATTGTTGCAACCATCACGTTGTAAATAATTGTAATCACTCTAGTATTGTAACTACAAATGTCCATTGTTGTTACTTCAAACAAAGTAGCTGCAAATACACTACAAAAAATGTTGTCGTTGCAAATATTGTCACTACAAACATTGTAACCACAAATATCAATTGACGCAATTGTCACCGCAAATAATTGATTGCAAACATAGCTGCTACAAATATCATCGCTTACAATTATTGTCAATAATTGTTGCAACCATCGCGTTGTAAAATTCATGCCAACAATTGTAATCACTCTAAGTATGACTACAACATGTCCATGTTGTTACTTACAAACAAAGTAGCTGCAAATACTACTACAACAATTGTTCTCGTTGCAAATATTGTCACTACAAACATTGTAACCACAAATATCATTGCGGCAATTGTCACCGCAAATAAAGTGATTGCAAACATAGCTGCTAAAAATATCATCGCTACAAATATTGTCAACATTGTTGCAACCATCGCGTTGTAAATATCATGACCACAATTGTAATCACTCAAGTATTGTCACTACAAATGTCCATGTTGTTACTACAAACAAAGTAGCTGCAAATACCACTACAACAAATGTTGCGTTGCAAATATTGTCACTACAATCATTGTAACCACAAATATCAATGTGGCAATTGTCACCGCAAATATTGCCATTGCAAACATAGCTGCTACAAATATCATCGCTACAATTGTTGTCAACATTGTTGCTACCATCGCGTTGTACAAATTATGGCAACAATTGTAATCAATCTATGTATTGTTACTACAAATGTCCATTGTGTTACTTCAAACAAGTAGCTGCAAATACTACTACAAAAAATGTTGTCGTTGCAAATGTTGTCACTACAAACATTGTAACCACAAATATCATTGAGGCAATTGTCACCGCAAATAATGTGATTGCAAACATAGCTGCTACAAATATCATCGCTACAAATATTGTGAGCATTGTTGCAACCATCGCGTTGTAAATATCATGACCACAATGGTAATCACTCTAAGTATTGACACTACAAATGTCTATGTTGTTACTATAAACAAAGTAGCTGCAAATACTACTACAACAAATGTTGTCGTTGCAAATATTGTCACTACAAACATTGTAACCACAAATATCATTGCGGCAATTGTCACCGCAAATATTGATTGCAAACATAGCTGCTAACAATTATCATCGCTACAATTTTGTCGAACATTGTTGCTACCATCGCGTTGTAAATATGAGGCCACAAATTGTAATCACTCTAAGTATTGTCACTACAATGTCCATGTTGTTTACTACAAACAAAGTAGCTCAAATACACTACAACAAATGTTGCCGTTGCAAATATTGTCACTACAAATATTGTAACCACAAATATCATTGTGGCAATTGTCACCGCAAATATGTGATTGCAAACATAGCTGCTACAAATATCATCGCTACAAATGTTGTCAACATTTGTTGCAACCATCGCGTTGTAAATATCATGGCCACAATTGTAATCACTCTAAGTATTGAACTACAAATGTCATGTTGTTACTTCAAACAAAGTAGCTGCAAATACTACTACAAAAATGTTTCCGTTGCAAATTATTAGTCACTACAACATTGCTAACCACAAATATCATTGCTGCAATTGTCACCGCAAATAATGTATTGCAAACATAGCTGCTACAAAATATCATCGCTACAAATATTGTGAAATTGTTGCAACCATCGCGTTGACAAATACATGACACATTGTAATCACTCTAAGTATTGTCATACAAATGTCCATGTTTGTTACTACAAACAAAGTAGCTGCAAATACCACTACAACAAATGTTGTCGTTGAAATATTGTCACTACAATCATTGTAACCACAAATATCAATGTTGGCAATTGTCACCGCAAATATTGCCATTGCAAACATAGCTGCTACAAATATCATCGCTACAATTGTTGTCAACATTGTTGCTACCATCGCGTTGTACAAATTATGGCAACAATTGTAATCAATCTATGTATTGTAACTACAAATGTCCATTGTGTTACTTCAAACAAAGTAGCTGCAAATACTACTACAAAAAATGTTGTCGTTGCAAATGTTGTCACTACAAACATTGTAACCACAAATATCATTACGACAATTGTCACCGCAAATAATGTGATTGCAAACATAGCTGCAACAAATATCATCGCTATAAATATTGTGAACATTTTTGCAACCATCGCGTTGTAAATATCATGACCACAATTGTAATCACTCTAAGTATTGTCACTACAAATGTCCACGTTCTTACTTCAAACAAAGTAGCTGCAAATACCACTACAACAAATGTTTCCGTTGCAAATATTGCCACTACAAACATTGTAACCACAAATATCGATGTGGCAATTGTCACCGCAAATATTGCGATTGCAAACATAGCTGCTACAAATATCATCGCTATAAATATTGTGAACATTGTTGCATCCATCGCGTTGTAAATAACATGACCACAATTGTAAACACTCAAAGTATTGTCACTACAAATGTCCATGTTGATACTACAAACAAAGTAGCTGCAAATACCACTACAACAAATGTTGCCGATGCAAATATTGTCACTACAATCATTGTAACCACAAATATCAATGTG
>JBBMOL010000329.1:0-15698 GCA_037954665.1 Laguncularia racemosa
ACCCCCTACAAATCGACCTAGGACCTATATATATGCAAGGGAGGTAAAGAGATGCAATTAAAACAAGTTTGGCCCAAGGCCTGCTCAAGGCCGGCCAAAGGCCGGCAGCCTTCATTTAAGCCAGCCATAAAGGCCGGCGGTGTTGCATGGAAAGCCGGCCATAAAGGCCAGCGGCTTTAAATGTCATTTTGCCATCCTTCAATCTTTTCATGCTTCAATTTGTATGCAATCTCTCTAAATTGATTAAGCTTTGAAATCAAAGTCCTCCAACATCTGAAATGTAAAAACAAACATGATTAAGTACCATTTCCTTGTGATTTCTCTAAAATCAATAATGAATACTTGCAAATTGCTTAATGAATTATGAGTAAAATATGCTTTATCAACAGGACCATGATTAGGAAGTGGATTATTGTTGACATTGGGAGTAGGTGGCTCAATGAAGTCTAGCTGTACCAACCCTGCATTAATCAGATCCTAGATTTTTTTCTTAAGTCTTTAGCATCTGTCTATAGAATGTCCTACTTGCCCCATATGGTATTCACATTTGAGATTGGGGTCATAGGTTCTTGGCTTGTATTTCTCATTAGGAATTTCAAACTAACTAAATTATCAACGTTGAGGCTAGCGAAGACTTAGCTAAGAGGGACTGGGATTCTGGTGAATTGTCTAGGAGGTCTGGTGATCTGGGGTTGGTTGTTTGGTTGTGTTTGGATGGGAAGTGTTTATGGTTAGGTTTGGTGTTTGGAAGGAAAGGTGAGGAGTTGGTTTGTTGTTTCTACTAGAATTAATCGTGGCTGATTGTGATTTCTCTTCCTTTGAATTATTTAGTGGCTTGGCTTATGTTGTTTTTGGAGTTTCATTGGCAGTAATTTTCCCAAAGTGATGGCATTTTCAACCCTACATCTTACAGCTACCACTTTCGCAAAGCTTAAAGATGTTTGCCTAATTAGGTAGGTGAAATAGGGTTTCCCCAAATGTGTTGATAAATATGGACGTAAGCTCTTTCCCAAAAATTGGGGTAATGACCCTTGCAACCTGAGCCCTCCAACACTGAGCGTATTCTTTGAAGGACTCATTGTGCTTCTTGCGAATACTCCCTAAGTCCCTTTATTGAAGGAGCAACTTCAATGTTGAATTTATATTGCTCATAGAAAGCTCGAGCTAACTTTTCCCAATTATTGATATGATTGAGGTCCAATTGTGCATACTAAGCTAGAGCAAGTCCTGTAAGATTGTCTTGGAAACTCTACACCATTAATTGGTCATACTATATGTATTTGCCCATCGTCCAAACATACAGTCTAGTGTGCATTTTAGACATTCGGTGCCATCATATTATTCAAACTTTGGTACCTTAAATTTTTCAAGATAAGCAGTGGTACCAAAATTTGTTAAGTCAATGATCCCAGTTTGCTCATACCCATCTGATCCTTCTAGAGCCTTCATCTTATCAGCTAATTATTGGAAAAGCTTTCTTTCTGTTTCTTTCTAACTTTCCTCGAATTGCCTTTGTAGATCATCAAGACTATATGAGCTTTGCACCCCTGATTTTAACTTCAAAATGTTGGATTGAACTTGGAGTTAATTTCCTCATTTTGGAGGTGAAATCTCAACTGCTTTTCCCTTTTAACCCCCTAAATAGCCTTCTTGAACCGGTTGAGTTGATCGAAGAAGAGTCAAATTTTCCACAAAAACTTCACTTGATCATTGAGATTTTGCACAACTTGCTCCAAAAACCATTCTCTTATTAGCAATATTGTCATCATTGTTACTTGACATTTTGGCTCTAGAATGAGTGTTGTATAGACTTCTTGTGGGGTTCGATTGTTTAGGCGTAATCTTGAAACCTGGATCGATCAACATTAGGTCACTTGTTAGTAAAGAAAATTTTAATTATTTTTTTTAAATGCATGTGTCAAGTGGATGCAGATATGGGGTTAGCAAATAATACTAACGTGGCAAAATAGAAATTTTATTAATATTGCAACTTTAGAGTTTGATTACATGAAAATTTAAAAGGAATTGCAAAAAAAAAAAATCTAGAATCTAAATCTTCCTCTTCTTACAATGACATGATCTTTTTTTTGTTTTTTGTTCTATAGGAGTTTCTAGTTCTTTGATCTTTTGCCCAGCCTTTTTTAGCTGGGCTTCTAGAGCTTCAACTCGTTGGTTAGATTATTGACATCTATTCTTTCAAATATCCCCCTTTCTTTCCGTGTTTTCCATATAGACTTACATTGTGCTTACACTTCTTCCATATATGTCTTCATTCAGGAGTAGGATTTGCTGGTCAAGTTGGAGTACAACGGGGGCACTTATATGTTTTTCAACTATCCTTTTAATTTGGTGAAAAATGTACTCTTTAGTTGCTCAATATTACCAAATTTCCCCCCCTCAAATTCCCTATGTCAATAGTAAGGCTTATTATTCGAGTTTTCCCATAGGGCTTTGTTTTTCCCAAATAGTTTAGCTTTTTTGTTAGCTATTATTAGATGAGGATCGTGGAAATCAAGTGTGATGGGTTCGAGCGAAGGTTTATAGCCATATCCTGAATACGTCCTAATTGACGTTTTAAAAGTAGCTAAGTAGTAACCATGCCCCAAATTTAAATCCAATCAAGGGAACTACCTCATAATTTTTAAAAGCACATAACCATCCTAGTACAAGAATTCCATCTAGCTACCCATAATATGTCTTCAACACAAAATCTTGTAAGATGTCATCCAGCAACAAGTAGGAATGTTTCTGGCAATGTGATTCTAGAAGCAAAGGGGAATCAATTAAGATCGATTTGTTATGCAAAGGCTCCTTAAATGAAGTCAAGTCTGTAACATCACATATGGCTAACGAACCATATCATAATTAATGCTATGTTAGTTTTTTAAACCCCCTATGTCTTTTTTTTTTAAGTGGTTGAGCAATCTGATTTGTTTAGCAAGAAGCGCGAGGATGTAAGACTTTCCCTCCAAAAATTGGGCCACTATTTCTATGACCCTAAAGGGGGATATGAAAAATCCCATTTGGAAAACCAATATAATCCCAAAAGCCATTAGGATAAATGCATGAATCCGGTGTTGTTGCCGTTCTTCAAAAATCTACGCAAAATAAAGCTCCTTTTCTTGGTAACGATTGAGCGCAAATCAGTCAACAAATCTCAGTTTAAATACGATTCCCACTATAATTTCCTAAGGCCTTTTTGATTTCAACCTTACGAACTTGAAATTTTACTGAAGATTTTTGCAAGACCTACTTCAGGATATGGGAAAATAATTTCTTTCAATGATGGGTGGAACCTTAAGCAATTGGGCATATTTTTCCATTGTTGGGGCCTAATTGATGGGACCCAACAAAAACGTAAGTTTCTAGCTCCTAAAAAAGAACCAAAGTTGAACTAAAGTGATGTTGACAGAGACCCATATGAGAGGATTGGTCCATCATGTTTTTGAATGACCTCTTGTTGACTTGGGTTGAAGAACTAGATCCATTGATCAAGTACTATTTTTGACTCCATGGTTTATGAACATAGATTTCCTTGAAAGAGCTTGCATGTGGATGAGCTTGCCATTGCTATAAAATTTATGAAAATAAATACATATGACTATACTGTTTACAAGAAAATACATTTAATACAAAGAGTTTATAGGGAATTTCCCAAAAAAATGTTACAAATTACAAAAAAAATAGAAAAAAAAACTCCACTAAAGTAGAATTTTTTTTTCTTTTTCACATCAGTTTGTTCTCTAACTAAAGGGTTCGTGAATGTAATTGGGTAATATCTATAGGTCCTCAAGTTTTGTGAAACCCCACTCATTTTCAAGAAATGGTTCACAGGTTACGTCAAAACTTGAGTAGGGTAGCCTAATCAGCCTAAGCGGTGGTTGCCCTACAACACCCAAAGCCTACACAATGGCTCCCCTCCTAAGGTCCTAAGACGGCCTGGGTTTGACCGTATCTTATCATACATTTGATGCTTTCATTTCAAATTAACAAATAATAAAAATGCTGCAAAAAAATATAAAGGTTAGAATAACTAATTAATAAACATCATATATATATCTACAAGTAAAGGAAAGAAAAAAAAAATTGGAAGGTTTAAGTGGCTAACCCACTTATTTGAAGTCCCTTTGCGGAGTCCCATCCTGTTGAGTCTAATTTTTTAATCCGATTTACATTAAACCCTAGTCATTTAATATAATCATTGACTAAGAGTAGAAAAAAAAAAATAAATAATATTTTTATTTATGCTTTAAAAAAAAAAACAAAGAGTTGCCACTCAAACAATATCGAGAAAAAAAGTAAATTAAGATTAATTGAGCAATTAGTCTTAATTTGACTACTAGTTTGCATAAAAGAAAAAAAAAAAGAAAAAACGAAATTATACCAGAAATTTTGGGAGCTCGAGGGTTATCTTATTAAAAACCTGATGTTACCACTTTTCAACCTTCCCATTTTTTTTTTAAAGAAAAGAAAAAGAAAAAAAGAAGAAAATAAATAAATAAATAAAAAAAAAAGAAGAGAAATAAAAGGAAGGGAATTTTTTTTTTAAAGAGTGTCACCCCATGGGGCTTACATACCCGATGCTCAAGACCAGACCTATTGTAGTTTTACATTTTTTTTTAAAGAAACGTTTTACAAACTATAATCTTTTGTTTTCTAAAATTTTATCTAATATTTTATATAATATTTATATATTTAGACAATGTTTTTTTTTTAAAGATAAAATAACTAAAAATAATTTTTATAATAACATTTTTTAGCAAAAGTAAAATAAATGTATTACTGCACATAAATTTTTTTATGTCTTAAAATATAAAATAACTAAAAAAATTCTTTAAGAAAATATAAATTTTTTTTATATAAAAGAAAATTTAAATATATGATAATAAATAAAAAATTCTTTAATTTTTTTTATACATGTAATAATTAAAAAAAATTACGTACTTGTACATAATGCTTTCCAATGACAATAAGGGACGATAACGGAGGATGGCGGCGAACAGCAAAAGGATAGGGCGAGGCGGTGTCAATTAGAGCTTCCCGAAGTGAAAAATGAAAACCAGTCGGAGAAGAGTGATCGGAAAAAAAAAATAGAGAGAGAAAGAAAGCGTCGCCGAAAAAAAAAATTCTTCTTTTTTGTGAAAATTCTTTCACCTTTTTAAAAAAAGAAGCCCCTTTCCAACAATTTGGGACTCTATTTATAGGCGAAATGTGGGTTAAACGATTGAGGGAAAAAAGAAGGTTGAAGGTCGAAAAATATTGAAAAAAAATGTTTTTTTTTTTTTAATTTCCTTTATTTATGTGTTTAATTGATTGAAGTAAATTGCTTTTTAATAGTGTTGTTTGGTCTTCCATAATCTTTGAAACTTTGAAAAAGAAAGAAAAAAAATTTGTGCTTCCCATGGTCTTCAATGGCGGATGGTTTCCAAGGTAAGGGACAATGAAAAAATGGGTTCAACTCATGTTTTTCATTATAACGTGATGGGATGAAAAAAGGAAAACGTGGGTTAAACCTACGTTTTTCCCGGGGAAAAAAAGATCTCACGCTTTTGCACGAGCAAGGATTCGATCCTAAGACTGGGGAGTATATGAGTGTGTGTTTTCCATTAGGCCGTTGGGCCCGTGCCTCAATCATATAATGCAATCAAATTGCATTTTTTCTAAAATAAAATAAAAATAATAACAAAAAGATAACAAATAATAAAAAAAAATTAATAATAATGATGAAATAAAATAATAAAAATAAATAAAAATAACAATAATAATAAAAGTAAAAAATGGTGTGTCTACATTATAATCTTTATAAGATATTTTATTTTATTAAAAAGATATATACGTAATTATATTTTTATTTTATTGATATCTCTTATCTTATCAAGTATCTGTTATAAAATACATTGTAATCACTCATAATATTATATACACTGCTAGGGATAAGAAGGTAAATAATTTAAAGTAGTGGGGTAGGATGGTAATTTTATGACCTAAGTATATAAGTGAATCTAACCTAGGGTTAACACCTTTTTGCCCATTTGTGTACTTCACAAAACCCTGGGCCTCTTGTGTACACTCTACAAGAGGAGAGGACAACCGCACCACAATGAGTGTATCAAATTAAGGTAAATACATATATCAATGATTATGAATCATGATTTATGCATGTTTATGGTAGCATAGGGAGTAATGAATTAAGATTCATTTACAAATCTAGATACAATACGTGATACACAAGGGATGAAACAAGCGATTCATCCATCACGATAACGATTCAGGTCAATAAGTATACCTACTAATGTATTATATTGTAAATTTCATATTAGATAGATCAATTAGATTAAAATTTATTAAAAATCAAACTGAGGGATCAATTTAAGAAGTATATAGTGAGATACACAGTCTCTCAACATGACCGTGTTATGTGCATGTTAAATTTAAAAAGTGAACAAAGAGATACACGGCCTCTCAACATAACCATGTTGAAATAGTGTTGATGAACAGTGGACAGAAGGATACATGACCTCAACATGAGCATGTTAAGACCATGTTGATGAACAGTGAACAGAGAGATACATGACCTCTTAACATAACCATGTTGAGACTGTGTTGATGAATAGTGGATAGAAAAATACATAATCTTTCAACATGACTATGTTGAGACTGTGTTGATGTAATAGTGGACAGAGATATACATGACCATGTTGAAACTATGTTGATGAACAGTGGATAAAGAGATACATAACCTCTCAACATGACCATGTTGAGACCCTGTTAAAAAAGAATGAACAAAAGATACACGGTCCCTTAACATGAACATGTTGAGTTGAAACATGTCTATTTCCTTTTTATATTTATATGAATACAATTTTAAAGGCATATAATTTGAATCATATATAGTTTGGGAGACTTATGAAGCTAAAGAAGTATAAGATAAACTAAGCTTTGCAAAGTTAGGTAGTGTAACTTGTGTGTTGATTTGTACTTGTTTAAGTTAGTGTATGTATGAATTTGATTCAATTGGAAGAATAGCTTAAGTGTTTAAGTTGTATGCTGTATATGCTTGGCTCGGCCTAAAGGCTCATAGTGGTAGATCCCAAAAGAGAGCATCCTAATGATCCTTGTGTGACATTGTCCTTAGTGGAGTCATTAACTTGTGAAGCTATAATTTGAATTATAGGAATATAATTCTAAAAGCATATAATTTGAATCATGTATAGGTTTGGGAGACTTGTGAAGCTAGAAAAGTATAAGACAAAGCAAGTTTTGCAAAGTTAAGTATGTATAACTTGTGTGTTGATTTGTGCTTGTTTAAAGCTGGTGTATGTATTGAATTTGATTTCATTGGAAGAATTGACTTAAGTGTTTAAGTTATATGTTGTATGTACTTAGCTCGTCCTAAGGCCTAATAAGTGTTAAAATAACATTTATTTATAGTATTTATTGAATATGATTTTTTATGAATTTTGTGTGAATTTATTAAGAAAAAGATACTTAAGTGCTTGATACTTGATTTTCGGGGTTAAGAGTGCAAATTAAGATTTAAAAGAATTTAAGCAAAAACGAAGCAAAATTTGGAAAAATATGAGAAAAAAGTGACTTTTACATGTATACAACCTTCTACATGGCTGTGCTGGTACCAAGTGCTGGAGAGCAAAAAGTGATCAAAATGCATCATGAATTTATGCCCCAGTTGCTGCACAAGTGGTGTAGAGAGTAATATTGAAGCAAAAAATCTGCCTAGAGAAGAAACTACAGGAATTTCAAAGTGCACAACCCTGAGCACGACCATGCAAGAGGCCATATAAAACTTGGAACATCGAAATTTTACATTTTTCCAAAGTAAACGGCCCAAGCATGGGCGTTGCACTAAGTTATGCATGCTACCCTGTTTCTTAGACTATAAATACTCGCTTTATTACGAAAATTAGGGATCTGATTTTATTTTTTCTTATAGCCACTCTAAAAACCCTATGAGAGAAAAATCACACATCTGGGGAGCAAAATCTCCAGAGCATAATTGGAAATCACCAAAACGATTACGAGAGTTTATTCTTTTCATTATGAATCATTATTACTTCTCTAGATTTCCTGTTATTATTGTATATTCTATGGAGGAGTAGATTTTATATGCCCTACATCTTGTGAAACTCTAAACCATGTGATTGAATTACTTATTAATTAATTAAAAGTTTATGTCTTTGTATCTATTCATGTTTTTTAACTGCTATGTAATTAATTTATGCATGCGAATTAATTACATATCTTATTCTTGTTAAAAGAGAGAGGTCTTATCTAATAGAATAAATCCTCATGAATAGAAAGATTGCATGTTTTACCTAGAGGTAGGAAAACTTCAATTTTCTACATAAAGATTTAATCTTTATTTGTGAATTTGTGAGCTTAATGAAATCTTATAGGGCGATAGTAAGGGAGAGGTCTCACTATTCTGTATAAGATTATTAATTAATTAACTCGAGAGAATAATTAATTTAATTGAGAATTCCTACAGTGTAGAGCATAAACAATTAATTAATCAAAACCTTATTATAAGAAAGCTAGGGTTTTATAAGTGGATCAAGATGAATGGTATGTCTTTGTGATTGAATTCATTTGTTACAGCAATTATAATTAATCTTAGGGTTATTAGATTAGTTAATTAGTAATTTAATTTATTAATCTCACATTAAAAGTTAGACTAAATAGTAGAAAAATGGTAATACTAGTACTTTTTTAAGATCCTTAAGGACGACACCCGTTGCGATCATACTACATTAGATATGTACACTTGCCTAGCTAGATTGTTAGATTTCTTTGAGTTTATAAATTTATAATTTAGTACAATCGAATAACAACTGAGGTATTTATTGAGCAGCTTAATGCTACAAAAGAAGTTATACCTCAAAGAGATAATGTGGAGCAGGCAAGCATATGAGAATATGAAGAAATATCATGATATGCAAATCCGCCATCCAAAGGAGTTTACGGAAGGGGATCAATGTTTTTGTTTAATTCTCGATTAAAAATTTTTCCCGAAAAATTGAAATCAAGATGGTCTGGTCCTTTGTAGTTAAGAAGGTCTTCCGACATGGTGCTATGGAGCTCAAACACCTAAAGCATGATGATTTTAAAGTGAATGGCCATAGTCTAAAGTTTACATAGGAGATGAAAGAGAAGATGAATATCGAGTGGAGTTTATACTCCAAGTACCAAATATTTAGCTAAACAAAGTGAAGGATGTCAAGCCAATGACAATAAAAAAGTGCACTTCTTGGGAGGCAACTCATGATTAATCTAGGTATGTTAAGTTTTTATTTCATTTTTATTTCACAATCCTAAGTCTTTCTTGCTAAAAAAAATTGCAGATTTGTGGGGAGGAAGTGAGCTTGAGGAGAATGAAAGTTAATCCTTAAATAAGGAGAAGCATCAAAGACAAGTACGAAAATTCAAGCTTTACTTCTTAAGTATACCTGGTAAGTTATTTTCTTGCTCTTTCACTTATGTCAAGGTGCACACTAAACAAGCATATAGATCAAATAGCTTGAAAAGTTTTTGCTTGATTTTTGTACACTTTTTAAGCATCTACACAACCTTGAGTACAAGTAGTGCTCAAAGTAGTGCATATATGAAGAGGAGCTTCTAGACACTTTTTGGAGCCCTACACAGCCCCAAATATGGTCGTGTAGAAGTCGAGGCAAAGTTTCCATGTATATATATTTATGTTTTCCTTCCTTTCGTTATTCTTTCTTTTATTTCTCTCCTTATTCTATTTTCTATATATGATTTGTAATTAATTGAGCTCCCTTATAAGAAAGACTCTTTTTTTGAATTGGCTACATGTTTATTCTCTCAACAAAGATAGGCTAACTTTTATTTTTTTTTTAGTTTGGTGTTTTTTTTTTTTTTTTTTTTAGGTTTGATGATGCACGACTTTTGTTGTGCTGGAATTCAAACTTGCACATGCTGACAATCAAGGAAGTCCTTAGTGTCCTTTTTCTTTTATTTCTTAATTTTTATTTTATCTCTTTCCTTTCTTCTATGTGTGCTTACTTTGGAAAGACATTGGGGACAATGTCTTAATTAAGTGTGGGGAAGGGATATAAAGATAGAAGCAATTAGGTTCTGAACTATTTACGCATCGTATGCTCTTGTTGATCAACTTTTCCTCCATTTACAAGTTTACAATTGAACTTTAATCTTCATTGTCTATTATTGAAAAGTGGAAACCTTGGAATTATACTCATTAAAATTTAAACATAGCATTTTTGTACACACATATGTAAAAATAGTGACTTTATGTGCCTTACTCACATATTGTTGGGCTTGGTATACTTAGCTAAGTTTTATGATGAAATCCAAGTGGGGTAAATCTAATTGCTATTTAATAGTTGAATTTAGAATTATGAGGTAAATGGAAATTCTTAATTTCAAGTGAATTAGTTGTGTTTTTAAGTTAACTAGCTAGTATATTTAATATTCAATCATTTGAGAGCTCTTTCAACCTTTTGTGAAAGGGGCATGTGAAATTATTAACTTGATAATTTTTCTGAAACGATCTCTTTGAAAATAATAAATATCAATATTGAGTCCTTATGTGTTAAGGTAAAGGAGGTTCGATGGGGCCCCTTTAAAACCTGGTCACCTAAGGTTATCCGTCCTAGGATCAACCACTCAATGAAATTACCATAACATTAAAGGATATCAAAAAGACAAGTTTATCAAGTCTTGTAACTTGAGTAAATAAGCACGTAGAGACGCCCTCCATTAAAAGAATAACGTCTAATAACTTGGGTGAATGAACTCGAGATTATTGATTGAAAACTCACTACATGGGTTACTTAGTTCTATCTAATTGCAAAAAAAAAAAAAAAAATTAAAGAGACTTGAAAAAAAAAAGGAAAAATAAATCCAGGGGAATAATAGATGTCATATACTTTCGTTTTTTGTTGTTGTGCTTTGAAAAACAATTGAATGGTTTATATACTTTTTGGTAAGTGGCGAAATGCAACTAAGTAGCTTAGATTTTGTTTGATTTGTCATTTCCTTCATAACTTTGAAAGCGGTTGCTAAATAGTAAAGATTTTTTTAATTATTGATTAATTAAAATTTTATGTTTTTTATATCTATTCTTTGTTTTTTAAAACTGCTGTGTAATTAATTTATGCACGAAAATTTAAATTATATTTTTAAAATTCTTTTTCAAAATAGAGAGAGGTCACATCTAATAGGAAAAGATCTTCATGAATAAAAAGATTGCATGTTTTACCTAAAGGTGGGAAGACTTAAATTTTTCTGTAAAAAAATTTTAATCTTTATTTGAGAATTGTGAGCTTAATAAATTTTATAAGGCGATAGTGAGGGAAAGGTCTCCACTTTCTATAAAAATTTAATTAATTAATTAACTAAAAGGGAAAGTAATTATTTAAATTTGAGAATTCCCTGTAGGCAAGCAAAAAAACCATAAAAATTTAATAAAAACCCAAATTATAAGAAACTAGGGCTTAAAGGGGGAATTAAGATAAAGGATATGTCATTGTGATTGAATTCATTTATTATAGAGATTATAATTAATCTTAAGGTTTTTAAGTTTAAATTTAAATTAGTAATTTAATTTTTTAATCTCACATTAAAAGCTAAACTAGAAAAGTAGAAAAAACAATAATAACTGGAGTTGTTTCTAAGATCCTTGAGGACGACACCCCTTTGATCTTACTAATTAGATAGGGGTACTTACCTAGCTAGGTCCCTTAGAAAATTTTTTTAGGTCTATAAATTTATAATTTTTATATGATCAATAATGACCCATCAGGGCCTGTAGTGGTAATTTTCCCATGGAGCACCTAATGGTCCCCCTGTGTTTTTTTCCCTAGTGGATCGTGCTTGGTAATGATTTGGGTTGAATGTTAGATTAAGTGTTTAAGTAGACATGGTGTAGGGGCCATAGTGGCAGTTTTCATCACTAATACATGTTCCAATGTATTAAGTGTTTTTAAAAAGGATTATGAAACCTTGTTTTTTGCTTGGGGGACTTAAATTTTATCATGAAAGGTGTGTTTAATACCTATAATGCATGTGATACATGTTCATGTTTGTTCATGATGTGTATTTGTGCTATACGTACTAAGCATTAGCTCATCCCTTGAGGAATGTTTTTTTTTTTTAGATGCAAGTATTGAGGGTATGATAACCTCGAAGCAAACTTGGGAGTGAATGGGGGAGATGATGATTATCACTACTATTATGGAGAACATAACTTAGAATAACTCTGCTATTTGATTAGAACAAATAGTGGTTTCTGGAGAAATGTAAATAGAATTTGTAGACTTCCGCTAAATTAGATATTTGTTATAAATTTATGTTAAATATGGTTTCAAGGTTTAAGGATAGATTGAAATTTTTTTATATCATAATGGTATTATTGTAGATAATGAATAGAGATTTGCAAGAATTGTAAGATTAAAAGGTATCAAAGTATACTAGAGCCTTAACGTGTTCTTGTGTGATAAGGACACATAGCGAGCAGTAGCATGACCTGAGTTTCGAGGCATTACATACATATTAAAATATATAAAAGAAGATAAGAATACACTTATCAAACAAGTCGAGAATATATGTATGTAGAGATTTGGACTAATTCAATCTTGGTAGTATATTAGCTTTGGAGAGAAATCTTTCAAATAAATTTTCTTTACCATGAATTTGATGATTTTCCAATTGAAAAATAAAATTTTGGAAGTGCAACATTTTCTCTAACATGGATCAATGAACTTCCTAAAATCAAAAGTTTTTAAGAGAACTTTAGTAATGTTGGTGTATACAATGTCCTCATCCTCTATAAACTAGATCTTATCATTGCCTATTTCGATGAAAAGGGATGCCATCTTGATTCAAAACCCATCTATTCTCTTGCATTGTTTAAAAGTTATGCATATGTTAGGGGAGCCTTCTTGCATTGCATTAAGATTATCATAGTCATCATTCCCTTGAAGTGTTATGTGTAGTTAGAGAGCTTTCATATTGGGTTCAACTCCTTGAAAACTATCGCAAGCTTGAACTATTGGTCTTTCCTTTGAAGTATCCATTGAGTTGTTCCCACTTTGCTCTATCTCTGGTTGAGTCACCAACTCGATTGTAATGGTCACAAGCATACAACATGAGTCTTGCTCTTTATGTAACTTGAAAGGAGTGGTGTGAAAATGATATGTGGAAAGACTTGATGAAAAAAGTGAGAGAGAAGGAATAGACAACCTCTTAAGAGTTCAAGCACATGAATGACAAGTGAAGAAGTTGTATAACATTAATCCTACTTATTCTCAAAAAGAAGTAGTGTGTTTTTTGTTCTAGACCACATTTGATCCTTTGGAGTAGCAATTTTATAGTATAATGTTGTTTCTCTAAATCTTTAAATCCCCTTTAATGGGAAAGGAGTTTGAAGTATTTATAAAGTTTGACTATCAATGACATTTCATCGATAGTCAATGGCTAAGATAGAGAATCCTCTCATAAGCTATTGAATCCTTCCATAAACTCTTCTTAAAACCAAGCCCATGGAGAATCTACTTGAGTGCATAAGCTTAATAGGGAAAATTTATAAGTAAATGGACCAATTCAACGGTTTCCATTAATATCTTATTATATTAAATTTCTCTAAATTATCACAAATATAAGTCTAACTTCAAGGATATGAAGAGTCAAATTCAAGTTATTATTGATTTTTAATCTAAATTGTTATGAAGCCAATTCAGCCTTCTATAATTAATATATATAATTATTTTATATATTTGAGACACTCAAATGCATGCATCCATTGGTAGTTAGTTATGTAGCTTTAGGAAACTATAGAGGAATAACGGGTCTCCATTTGGTGAAATAGCCTATATAATACGTTAAAGTCGATTACGGTGATTTGAAGTAAATGTAAAAAAGAATAGTCGTATTCCCACACCTCGGTGTTTTAACTCCCTACGCTACTTTCGTATGTGAAAAAAAGTAGGATTCTGACAAATCTTGTCAGTTAGTTTAAAAAGAAAGTGGTGGCTAAATGTAGTATTGCTTCTCTAGAGGATCCTAGTGGCCTAGTGATGACTGGAGACAATTAATTAACGAATATTAAATTCAAAAGTAGTTGAAAAGGAATTATGCTAAATGAGATTAGGGGCATTCATTTCGGAATAACTTGGATTGTTGGAATGGAACAAGTATAAATATATAAAAGAACCTTGTTGATTCTATCCTTTGCAAGAAGAATGTTGGAAAAGTTTAGGTATATCGAAAACGATATTGAGAAAGTGAAATCCATAAAAAAGACATAAAATTTAAAAAAAAAAACGATACTTCTTTTTTATTCCCTATTCATAAACAATTAAATTAATGAAAACACGCAATTAGAGTAGCAGCCTTAAATTTTTATAATTTATCATTTGATGCACAAGGAGGTTGTCGAGTTGAGATCCCCTTTTTTCTTAATATATAAAAATAAAATAAAATAAACCGTGGATCGCAATACATCTTTGTTGAGAATGTTTAAGTGGAGATGGAATATTTCATTTTAACTGGAAAATGGGTGAAAGCATGATGATTAGAACCAAGGGGAATATAGTTGACGAGTGCATTACGTAAACACGGCAGGGGATGCGAGAGTTTACATATTTAAATATTATTTTTTTTTTAAATTACAAAAAATATTATACTCATAAAAATTATTATTAAATAGTTTGTAAAGTCATGAATCGCATATGCACCTTTACTGATACTAGAAAATTTTACGTTGAAGGTACAGATCCGATCTGCGCTTTCGATACAACATCCCACCGTCTAATTTTTTATTCTATTTATACTTACGTTGATTATAAACACATAATGACAATACAGAAATTAAGAAATATAAATACAATAAGAGTGAAAAATACACAGAAACACAAAACATATAGAAAATACCTACTCACCTAGATTTAGTTTTTCTCTCGTTCTCGCATGCAAGAAAGAGAAAGAAGAAGAAGTGATTCTACACAAGATGTTCCAGATCTAAGTATTCCTAATCAACTAATCATTTGGTTTTTTTTTTTTTTTAGAAAAATTGAAATTTTTTTATCTGCGTTGAAGTTTTTTTATCTGTGTTTGTATTTGATGTAAGATTTTTGAAAAATATTATTATTATGCATATTTATAAAAGATATTACTCTTTGTTGTTAGATTATAATTTATTAAATATGATATATTTTAGATGTTGCAATGCATAAAATGTAAAATTAATTTTTGGGATTGAATGAGTATTTGTTGTTGTAAAGGATGTGAAATATATAGAGTATGGAATAATTATTATAGTTTTTTAAGGATTTTTTTAATTTAGTGGGAAAATAATTAAAAATTAATTTTGGGGCAAATATTTTAAAAAATTATTTGTAATTTAAACGAAGGTAATTGGAGGAAAATTAAAGTATAATTGAAATTAAAATTAAAATGGGGAAAAAGATAGGAATTTTTTTTATAATAAATATTATTCTGAAAATATTACCTAAATGTTTTTGTATAAATATTATTGAAAATAAAAAAAATTTGATGAAAATTGTAATATCTCGAATGTGAAATAATTTTTAAGTATTGTAAATTGATACGGAAATGGTTGGAATTTTTAGCAACAAAAAGGTTATGAAAATTTAACTTTTAACAGATTTAAAAAAAAAAGTTTAGCAATAATGGGAGAA